>JASDQU010187345.1:35968-46845 GCA_032191745.1 Picea mariana | reverse complement strand
ATATATCCTACAGACGCTCAAACTCAACTAATCTTGATCTTCTTTTTTGTTTCTGCAAAATAAAAAGCTTACATATTGATAGCACCACAATATATCTACCCCATGGTGTTGGTGTAGCAAAACTATAAAATATCCATACAAAGTATTTAAAAATTCACTTACAATTTTTTCAAGGAGTAAAAATTGGGATATTACATGTTTATATTGGGTGGTTAAGAGGAGAAGTTGTTATCATCCTCACCCATGTTCAAATCTCAATTGTGACATATTTTTCCCTCGTTTGTCAATTGGGGTTAACAAGTTACCATCAATCTCTCTCTTGGATAAGTGCTCGAGTGTGGAACAAATGTTCCAAACATTTTCGGAGGCTTTGCATTGGTGCCATTGCCGACATGACAATGTTGGTAATCCAGCGTGTTGTGCAGGTCATCAATTCAATTCTCACAGGGATAGGTGCACTAATTCCATACCACACAATTTAAAATGGGTACCATCCTTGGAATTGGAGAACTACCCAAAAGTTCCTTGGGGAATTATTTTCAAGGATGCAAAAGGAGATTATTTGCACTTAGAATGAAGTCTACCCTCATCCCTCTATGAAAATTCTTGACTTAAATATGCTTACAAGCCTAACCAAAGAACCTAATTTTTTTTTTTGACAAGAATGAAAAACTTACAATATAGATAAGTTGTAGAGGTAGTTTCAGTTACAAATATGTTGATGTCAAAGTATCTATTGTGACTTTATCTCCCATTGCACCTTTTATTGGGTTGTCTTGATGATTTTTGGAGATAGTGATAGAGGGTGATTCTTCATACCTCGAACATGTGGGTTATGGGCCCATGACTCTTCTTATATTTCTTAAATGGATCTTTGGGCTGCGATTTGAGATTCATTTATGGCCTTTATCAAACCATAATTAATCCACTTGAGATCTCAATTTCACATGGGGAGTGAAATATCTATGATGTAGCGATTCACTCTTGCGTCCAGATCACTTCGTCAAACGTGCAACAATGAATTCCCAACTAATAAACTAATAGAATATTGGTCGTGGATTAATACCGACAAATTCAAAACTTGAAATGTGCCACAATCTAAACTAAGTCATGATTCAATTCTCAACACTTCAAATACGCATTAGCATATATTCTCCAGATTCTATTGTGTTTTGAAACCTCACTATCGATTCAAACAATGAATTATTTCCACACAGAAATACATCAATAGAAAACAAGGCTACATGGTAGCAAATACCTGCCGAAGTTTGAATACATGAAAACAATGCAAGAGAAAAAATTTCAAACAAATTTCTAACAAAATTTCAAACAAATTTCCTCAAAAAATATAGCAAATTCATTAGCTTATAATATTGAGAAAAAAAAATTAAAAACCAAATAGATGCAAAACGTCCACCACTTAAAATCAGTGATAGTTGTAACTGTTCCCTATCAATAACGCTATTCTTACCCATGATAAATGCAAGTGGTCCCTACAGGTAGCATTAGTCAATAGTGATTGTACAAATGCTTTTATGTACTCATTAATGATCATTTTTTAGTTTTAATATTAAAAATGGCGGACAAGACAGCCAGCCTTCGCTGAATAGTCCCTTGCAACCAATCTTAGCACCAAGGATTTATCTTAAATCATCCACGTATGCACTTGTGCGTCTATATATCCATGTCGCTGTGAAACTCTTGGTATGAAGAGATCTCAGAGTTTGTGATTGCAGGGGAAGAAGAATTGGAATCTCGAACTAAGCTCGGTTACTCAGAGACTGCGAGAAGATACACAGAGAACAAGTCCGGCGGGAATGATGCTCAGAGAATTAATGGCGTCTATAGTAGTAGTTTCTTCSTGGTGGATTTCATCTTGAGACTGCTGGCAATCGRCTCCACGTTTACTTCTGCAATCGTAATGGGAACGAACAAGCAGACGGCGATACTTCTCATCGTTSGCCCATTGCCTGCCAAATGACAGCCATCGACTGCCAAATGACAGCAGGAGGACACTGACAAGCACTGCATCGACTGCAGTGACATAAAGGTAGGTTTGAATAGCCAATGAAATTTTGACAAAAAAAAAATTTAATAAATGAAATAAATAAAAAAATTCTATTGCTAAAGTGTTACATTAGAAAGTCATATTAATTTATGTCTGCATTCATGAACCATTGTCAATGCAGCAATAACAGGTAGGTTTGAATAGCCAATGAGATCTTGACAAATTTTTTTTTAATAAATGAAATAAATAAATAAAATCTATTTCTAAAGTGTTACATTAGAAAGTCATATTAATTTTGGGTCAACTGGTGAATTAATATATAGTCAATGGTGAACTCATCACTATATACCATGCCTATCGGCAGGTATAATAAGAGTTATATTAAAATTTATCACTCAATCATTACATGGTGCCATGGCTGTCCCGATTCTCATTCTGTTGTCAGCCCCATACACACAACATACTTACAATTTATATAAAAAAAATACATCATCATGGATCACTTCGGATCCATGATCTTCTCCCTAAATCTCTTAACGGTTTCCTACGATCCATTGAGGTTTTCGATTTATTCTTAAAACAATTATTTGGTGCCAAAAAAATACATCACGATCCTATCAACCTTCCACCAGATCTGGAATTCACTCCTAAGATCCCTCTAATCATGATATACCTACTTTAAATAGAAATTAAAATGGAATTTATATGATATGGATGAGGAAACCATGCCCTATCAACAATTTCTCCTTCCAGAAACTCGTATATTCGATTTTGACTTGGGGGGGGTTGATGCTCATGTGTCAGATGGTATACATGATATATGTTGGAGGTAAATTAGCCACATCTAAAAATGAAATTGTTGCGAGCCTAGTCAAAGTACCTACATTGAATGTGCTTTTGAGTCCCATTGACCTAATCCCGAGGTCATTTTTTTGTACATTAATGGAATTATCTTATTGCTACTTTGAAATCTAACAATAGCCACATGGAAATGTACCTTAAATCCTCCCCAAAAAGAAATAAAAGAGCTCATCATCTCTAGTTTCACTTGACTCCCTTTCACTTCATTCTTCTTCCAACGTTTACACACAAAACAACCATACTTACACAAGTTGGGACATATAGATGGAGCATTTGCAAATATGTGAACTTTATGCTCTTGAAAATAACATGCCCTAATTTTGAATGATTTCTACGATCTCTTTTCCATATTCCTAAGTAATGAATATTGAAGCTGCCAACATGCCAAGCTTACAAAATCTCAAATCCAATCACTTTAGAACTCAAAATGAAAAATGCATGAAAATACACAAGTAGATACCATTCCTGTGTTTGGCTTCCACTTCATTCCTTTGTCTTATCCAAACCAAAATTTAATAGTTAAACTTGAAACACTCAAAATGTTAACATTATATTGACATGGTCTCATATGTGGTTAGGTTCTCTCTAATTTACTACAATGAGAATTATTATGATTGTAGAACCACACCCAATAGATATAATGAATGTCAACACTAACAAATAGAAGAGTGGCCCGACATTAGAACTTGTCAATATTGATCACTCTTTCATGAATACGATGATATTGTGACATCTTTGATGATCTAGATCACGTTATATTGGTGTTAGATCCAATGACATTGGTCAATGGAAACATCTAAGGTGCTAGCATGGTCATTCTTTCCAACCAAACTCGACAACATCTAATGTTGTAACAATGAATAGGTTTGTCATGGACAATTATGTATGCTTCCAGTCTCTTGTCTTCTTAAGTTCATTTTTCCTAAATTCTCAAACAAACTTTCAACAAAAGCATGTTGCTTACTTATAAATATAACGTCTTAAACTCTTAAGAGATTTTATGAGGATCATACTATGCTAGATTATGGTGACGACTGTTAATGTGTGACATGTTCATTATGTCAAACTGTAATGCAAATGTTAGATGTGGCCGAATTCTTTGTTTAAATAATTTTTTTTGGCTAATGCGGGGTCTTATTAGTGATGTTCCTTCACAGTCGAGACATCCGATCTTATCACACTAATTGTGTTAAGCAACGTAGTGCCTATGTTCTTGTGTTTAAGCATTTGTATGGGTCAAAAGTATAACTTTGCATAAATGGAAGTAGCATTGGTATATCTTTGTCATTATTAAAGAGTATTTTTAATCATGTCCTCTAGGTCTTCAATCACGCTTAAGTCCTCACCATCAAAATCTATCCAACATACCTTTGGCATGTGGGAAACACTGCACCATTTCAACGAAAGTTTTGTTCTACCTTTCATAAACAATGTTCTACTTAGGCATGTCAGGCATATATCTCTACTAAGAGATACCATTTTGTGACAAGGAGCTGTCAAATACTTTTCTCACGTATTCTCCTCCATTATTAGATCTTGGATATTCCATGGATTGACAATGTCACTTTTTATCTATTGCCCTAAATTCCTTGAACTGTTCAAAGACATGGCCCTTATTCTTCAAGAAATATTGGATGCCCAACTATGCGTGGAAAGTTCATTAATGGATGTCAAACATACCCAACACCAACTAATGATGGTTGGTTTATTGTACAAAGGTCACTATGGATAAGTTCCAGTCCAGTCTTTGTTTCAGACCAAGAATTTCTTATGGAAATGCATCCAGATGTTGCTTTCCAAGAAAACAACCTTCACATGCACCATAAAAGGGAACTACCTTTGGTAATTCTTTAACCATATTGACCTTGATCATCACTTTCTTACTTTGGAAATTTAGACATGCGAGTCTCTCATGCCAAATTCTACTTCGGTTGCCATTCTTGGCTAAGAGTGTAGTTGGTCCATTCCCCTGCTTAGGTAAGCCATAGAAATTATAAAAATTATCTTTATGGTCAAGAATACCCTCTGCAACAAAACCAATGTCATTGTTAATATCCTTCACACCAAACCTATCAGGCATAATTCAACCTTCTAGCCACTCTACACTGGTTGGGGTACAAATAAAAAATTAGCACTCAAACTTGGTGCAACATGTACAACAATGATCACTCCATTCTCACATTCAATCCTACCACAACCAACCACAGTAAGTGCATAATCATCTACAACAAATATATTTTCTTTTGAAAAATTATTTAATGAAGTAAAGAGGGAATCATCTTTAACAATGTGATGGGTACAACCAAAATCAACTATGCACTCGCTTTAGAAGTACGAGCATGAAGGTCAATGGGTCGATTAGTTGATGGTTTCTCTCAAATGAAAAGAAGAAATGATGAATTGAGACACCTTGAACATGACAATGCCCATGTCACCTTGCAAGCAGTCAGTATGAAATGTTGAATTTCTTTGTCTATTGTGTTCGGCTATAAAATCCCCAAATCTATCTAATCTTTTGGGTGAAATCATGAATATGGGTAACACTTTTGCTTGTTTTATGAGAAAAAAAACTGCATTTTCACAATTTCTTCAACTTCCGGCGTACAAAAGTAATTTTTTTATTTAGAATTTCATTTTACAGTAAAAAAAAAACTTGTGAAGAATTTGTTAGCTTTCCAATGACTATTTTTCAATTTTTTTTTATCAAGATTTGATATATCAATTTGACAATTGTTTAACAGTATGTTCCTTAAACATGAAATGAATGATAATGAGTTATTTTTTCCAACAACAATGTATCTATTATTAAACTTATGTTTTTAAGAAACGAAATATACTGCAACAATCTACAGAGACTCTATTTTATAATGACTATAATTTTGAATCTAACGGATGAATATTATAATTTCTAGAATTTTTTGAAGTTGACCAAGCCGAAAACGTTGTGGATTTTAAACACATGTTTTTATACACCTTGTATCAAGTTTTACTTAAACGTAAAATCTAAATATACCCTTTTGAAAAGAACAGTTTAAGGATTATGAATATAATTTTTTCTAAATTTTTCACAGTATATTTTTAGAGATACCGATATTTCATTTCACCGAATCATAAAGTCTGCTGAAAATATTATGTAGTGATTTTTTTTTTTTAAATTAAATAAAATTAGATAAAAATAATGAAAATGAAAACAAATTATAGGAATTGAAAGTAGATTCAATTTTGGAAATGTTGGTGTCATTTTCAAAACCAAATTCTCAGTATTTGCAGGAGGCCGCAACCTCCGAAGTTCAGGTAAGCTTGGGGCAATTCTCTGTTTTTTGTTTTTAGTCCCAATTTCATGTTTTCAACCGAAATAATCTTTCGGTCGAAACAATATTATTTCATCCAAAAGATTAAATTCTAACGGAAATCGTCAAAACTGAACAGTTTCCACGGTTTTCGACCGAAAAAACCTTCTTTCGGCCGAAAGCGTGTTGAGCGAATTCCGTCGGTCGAAAAAAATGAAAAGACACGTCGTATTGTTTCATTTCGTGCCAATTCGTATAAATACGCTTTCGGTCGAACACATTTAACATAATTCATCAGATGGACGGACATATATGAACTCAGGGATAGGGATTTCAAAACATTTCTATTACTGATTGCAGCTGTATTCTTTCCTTTCTTTATTTCTTCCCTCTATTCCATAGGCTTAATCAGAGGATCGATATCGATACATGATGGTTTTCTAGAGCACCTAAACAAAGTTTCGAATCATCTTTTTGGTTTTTGTTGAATAAGGTAATTGATGTTTGTTCAAGTTTTTATTGGAATAACAATTTATATGTTGAAATATAAATGTTGAGCATTTTTTCAAGGTGAAGTATTTGTTGAACATATCTTTTACAGATAACTATAAAAGTCATGGGAAACAAAAGTTTGCACAAGAGAAAACTTGATCGCACTCGAGATGATACTCGCCAAAACGAACAAAGGAAAGAGTATTATTGGAGAAAGAAACGAGAACGTGCAAATATTAAAGAAATAAACGATGATAATGCAAATAGATATTTTCAACAAGAAGAAGTTCAACCAGGTATGCATGCACATATGATGATCCAACACACGACACACATTGAGACTGTATTCAGAAAGTATAAAATTCAAAGTATAGAATTCAAATTTAAAATATTGTAAATAATATAATTGATTGTAATTACAATTTGATGTTTCTAAAAAAACATAAATAAATTTGTCTCATATTGTCGAAGAAGACGTTGAAACCAAAATTGAAACAGAAGGCATTGAAACCGAAATTGAAGCAGAAGACGTTAAAACCGAAATTGAAGCAGAAGGCGTTGAAACCGAAATTGAAGCAGAAGACGTTGAAACCAAAATTGAAGCAGAAGACGAATCACCTATAGGTATGTACATAAATTTAGATAATACAAGATGAACACCCAAGTATATATAGTTTAGTGAATTTGTGTTTGGCTTATGTTTTTTAATATAAACTTTAAATTGAAATATGCAGGAGAATTTATCAACATTGATGATGAAATATTAGAAAATGTTGATACTGAAAAATTTGGGAAGAAAAAAGATAAGCATTATATAAGATATCGAACTAAGAATATGTATAATACTTTTTTCAAAGATGAATCAGTAACAATACAAGCTCAACTTTTACTTTGTCTAATGAAGTCAAAAAAGTTAAAAGAAGCTACATCATTATTGGGTATTCAAAAGTCGACAAGGGATACAAAGGTGAAACATAATGTCTTTGCCAATATAACTAGTGTATTAAAAGATTTTAGAAAATCTCGAAAAAAAGATGTCAGTGTTGCACGTAGAGTGATACAAACAACAGTTGTTTCATCTAGTAATATAAAAGATCGTTTGACAAGAAACACGGAAAAAACAATGGGAAAGTCAAGAAAAACATTACACAAACATAGAAAAATTCGATTGAAAATAGATACAAATGATGAATTCACTTGTTGCACAGTGATTTCTAGACAACCCTACAAAGATAGACTTGCAGAAAATGTTAAAGCATTGGCCCGTAATTGTTGGTTGGAAGAATATCGTGTTTCACCATATACAAGGGATGTGTTGCGACGAAGAATAACACAAAAACAATATGAAGAACATCCAAAACATATATTTCCAATGACACAAAAAAAATTGTTCAATAAGTTCAAAGAAGAGCACAAAGAAGTTAAAATTTCCATCAATACATTTGTGCAACAAAAACCATGGTTTGTTAGACCCATCACTGTTCGTGACACTTGTTGTTGTCGTTATCATGTGGAATTTGAGTTGTATTACGACAATTTTTTGGATTTTGGTAAAACTTTATGGCCAGGTTCACCTCCTCCTTCCACATTCCGTGTTTTTATATCTGAAATTCTATGTGAAAGAGAAGAAGATGATTTATTTTACAAAAGAAAATGTGTTGGTGGAAATAAATGTGATCGTTGTGGAAATCTAAGTTTGTTTCATTCAAAGTATCATATTGATATGAATGATCAATCATTTTCTAATATAAGAGTCAATTGGAAGAGATATGAATATATCAACAACATGACTCCACATTCTTCAAATTTTATTTCCAAACGGATTGATTTGAAGGTAGATAAAATCTGTGTGATAGATTTTTTGAAGAAGTTCGAGGAAGAAATTTATAAATACACCAAGCATTCACATAGAACTCAATGGCAATATCTACAATTCAAACAATCCCGTGAAGTGTTTCCCCCAGGGACAATTTTGTTTGTAGTTGATTTTGCAGAGAATTACACATTCACTGCACAAAAAAAAATACAGAGTGAATATTATCATTCTGATCAAGTCACAATATTTGTCCACGTTCTACATAGACATGCTCAACGCAGTCTTGATAACATACAAAGTACCAACGACAATCGACATGTTATTAAAGAATATCACTTTTATATAAGTGATGATCGAGCACACAACACACATTATGTACAACATTGTTTTGATAAATTTTATGATTCATTGAAAGAACGCGAAATCAGATTTGATCGACATTAGATATGGTCAAATGGGTGTGTGGGTTAGTTCAAATCTTCACGATCATTCTATTGGTTATGCTGTCTTCATAAAAAATTAAAGATTACACATTGTTGGATTTTTTTTGAGATTGGTCATGGAAAATGAGAGCATGACGGTGCAGGGGCATGTATAAACCGAGCACTTCGAAGGTATCAGATGAACTCTCATGCCGATTGATTTGAATTCGCTGAAAAAATTGTTGAATGGTGCAAAATGATGCTAAGCCATGAATATAATCCGTCAAGGGATGTGCGCAGGTGTGTATATATATAAATGTTACACATGTACACATGATATTTTTATTTGAATGTGTTCAAATTTATATTCAAACTTTAATAATTTTCTTGAGAGATTTCAAGTTAACAAGTTCTTGTCTTGTGCAGGTTTTTTTGGTATGTTGGAATCCAAGATGTAAATAGATCAATCTCATATGACGCCAGTACAATACCTGGGACACGAAAAGTACATTCAATTAAAACAAAACATTTTCAAAATATGTTTGCATTTGATAGAAGAAATGAGTCTTGTTTTTGTTCAGTTTGCATAGAGGACACATAATCCATAGATATTTGCAAAAACAAAAATGCAGGATATATTAAAGCTTGGAGACATACCGAACTTAGTGTAAAAGAGAAAATTCCACTTGCAAGCTCAAAGGAGATGGAATCAAATGAAACTGTAGTGTCAATTGATGGCGATATAGTTTCTGATCTTGTTAGAGAAGGTAATTTTTATGTTTAAATTTTTTCAAATAACTTGTAGATGTACTTATGTGATAATCTAACCAAACTATTTGTTGTCCAATATATCCAATTATTTGCAGGAGATGTTTTTGCCATGGTTTCACCTGTAGACAACATTGAAAACGTGAAATATTATTTGATGCGATGCACAGAACAAAATATGAGACTATTAGAAGATTTTGATGATAACGATTTTATATATGAAAGATGATCCATTGTATTGAAATAATATTTTTTTCAAGAAACCCATCAAATCGATATTCATGTTCACTTTCAAGAGTACCAGTCAAATGTCACAAGTTGTCAATATAATCATTTGTTATGTGCAGCGCACATAAAGATAATAGAAGTTCAATTAAAAAAAAAAGGTTAGAAAATGAAACATGTCCAAAGTTGATCATGAACGAATAATTGAAGATGGAATACCATTACAATGTTTTTAAACAAGTGGCACATGTACATTCCTTAATTTTTTTTATTTTTCATTGAAAGTACATTCCAGAATTTGATGACTTGTTTTGACTATGTTCAACCATATTTTCAAATAGAATATTTATAAAAATGGTATGTATAAAAAACTCCATATCATTCTTAAAAAACAGAGATAAAATATGGTTCAACCATATTTTATCTGTGTAACCATATTTTATCTATGTTTTTCAACCATTACACCAATCAAAATTATTTTGAGCATTACACCAATCAAAATTGAGTTGCATACCTTTTGTATTGTGAGCATTTTATTTTAAAATAAAAAATTGTTAAACACCATTTCCATTGAACATTTACTTTTTTCAATAGTATTTTTTTTTTCCATTTTATTTTAATAATATTGCATTAATTTTAAAAAAAGTTAAACATATTTTATATTTTCTATTGTAATGATATCTTGTTTCAAATTTTAACTCATTCCGATTTTTGTTTTATTTTACGAGCATTATATAAATTAAAATTGAATTGAACGTGCCTTTTATTTTGAATATTTTTTTTAATTATTGTTCTCAAAATTAAAGAAAAGTTAAAAACATCTCTTTCATTTTGAGATTTTATTTTATTAAGGGTATATGGACTTTGAGGTGAATATCTCTTCTAGCTTTGAACATTTTTTTAATGACTACATGATAAAATTAAAGAAGAGTTGATCATCTCTTCCATTTTAAGGTTTTATTTTATTGTCACATCATTTTGAGCATTTTATTTTA
>JASDQU010187345.1:24193-35771 GCA_032191745.1 Picea mariana | reverse complement strand
ATAACACTTTACTAATAATATCATATATATACCAATATCTCCATTCTAATTATTAAGTTGATTTACATTTAAAATTTGAAATTATTTAGAATCTCCATTTTAATAATTAAGTTGATTTTCATGTAAACTTATTTAGAAGTGTTAATCATTAGAATTAAATTGTAATTAATAGATATATTCTCTAACAAAGTTAAGGAAATTAATACAACCTTGCATAAATTCAAGTGAATTAACTTGTAATTAATAGATCTCTTCTCTAACAAAGTTAAGGAAATTAATACAACCTTGCTTGAAGTCAAGTGAAGACCCTTAAAAAAATGGGGGTTTATGTGAATAATACTAAACCATAGCCTGCAAATCATTTTCCTAATGTAATTCCCTTTCATACATGTTATTTGAGTTGTACAAGGGGTATGTGTTGTTCCTTGGCATGTCTAAAATACAATGCTTGAATGCATACCTCCTCCTTTGAATTCCACATTGGTTACCTTCTTCCAAAATCAAACACAAGTTTTCTGAAAGGAAATTGGTAAATCATAAAAAAATATTCCTTTTAGTGCAGTTCATACCAACATAGGGTTTGCATGGTTTAAAGTGTTTTCTACTACCATATATTCTCAAATAGGTTTTGCATGGTTTAACGTGTTGTCTATTATCATATATTCTTAAATATATATGCAATGATACAATCTTGTATATTTGATAGTTCTCTTTTTTCTTGTCCATCTATTGAGTTTGCATATTCTTAAATATATAAACAACAACACATTATTGTATTATTGACTTTGCATATTCTTAAATAGATAAATAACAACACATTCTTGTATTATTTCACTCTAATTTTTTCTTTTCATTTATTTAGTAAATTTCATATGCTTATCTTTCTTTTAGTTTTTTTTATTAGTTAAGTGCATCTATGTAACCAATTTATTTAACATCTCATATGCCTATCTTTCCTTTAGTTTTTTTTATTAGTTAAGTGAATTTATGTAACAAATTTATTTAACAGATCTCATATGCCTATCTTTCCTTTATTTATTTTTATTAGTTAAGTGCATATATGTAACCAATTTATTTAATAGATCTCATATGCCTATCTTTCCTTTAGTTTTTTTTATTAGTTAAGTGCATCTATGATCTCATATGCCTATTTTTCCTTTAGTTTTTTTAATTAGTTAAGTGCATCTATGTAACCAATTTATTTAGTAGATCTCATATGCCTATCTTTTTTTTAGTTTTTCCTTTAGTTTTTTTATTATTAGTTAAGTCCATATATGTAATCTTTTCTTTAGTTTTTTTTATTAGTTAAATGCATTTATGTAACCAACAGGGTCATTAGTAACTAGAAAAAAAATAAATCTTTTAATATAAAATAAATCTGCTAAAATTATTCTGCCAAAATTATTTGATGATATGTTAATAAAATCATATTTTTAATAGTCCACAGTGAACATAAAATGAAACATTTAAATTAATACATAGCATAAAAGTATTTAAGAGTTTGATGCTTAATTTAATGCATTGTAAAAAAGAGAATATACAAAACATTAATTCATTACTAGTTAACTTTGCCACCTTTTTTCCATCAACTTTGAGAAATCAAATATGAGACAATAAATTGATATTTTGAATTCCAAAATTATGAAATATATATATATATATAATCAAAGTCTTAATAGTTGCACTGTAAAATAGATAAGTTCCACATCCATTTTAAGATGATAACAAAAACTAAGACATTTAACTCCAAAATTCTGGACTCTAAGCCATCGTTTTAAGATAGATCACTTCATACCTGCAATTCAAATCTGCAAAAAAAAACAGAATTCAAAAATTAAAAATTTACAATTCAAACATGCGAAATAATACAGAATTCAAAAATTGTGATTAAAACAAAATTGACATACATACCAAAAGAGTTAAGTCTCATCCTCCAACATACTCTTTCCCACAATATATATTGTAAACATATTTTCTACCAAATATAATTTAGACATCTGTAACAATAAAAAACAATAATAAAAAAACAAATAACACATTAACATATATACTGTAACTAAATATTAAATAAATAATAAGAAATAATAACATACCCAACCACAGTTAAATAGATTTAAGATAGTTACTCTCCAACTAAACATACATGATTTAAACAATTCGTAAATCTTATCTAAAATCTTAAAAAAAATTAAAGAGAAAATTTTTGTTCTTGGTAAAAAAAATGTGAATTAGAGTTAGATAATAATCTGAAAATAAATATAGAACTGTGTATGAAGAAAGTTCACAAATCTCCATATTAAGTAATTTTTCCAATGAAATACTTATCTCCTTGTGGATAAAGTCTCAAATCCTTTAGGTGAAATTCTCCTTATGGATAAGGTCCCAAATTCTTCAGGTGAAATTCTCATCTCAGGTGATGTTATTGTGTTCTTGGTAAAACAAATTGTGAGTTAGAGTTAGATAATAATCTGAAAATAAATATAGAACTGTGTATGCAAAAAATTCACAAATCTCCATATTAAGTCATTCTTCCAATGAAATACTTGTCTCCTTGTGGATAAAGTCCCAAATCCTTCAGGTGAAATTCTCCTTGTGGATAAGGTACCAAATCCTTCATAAATTCTCATCCTAGGTGATGTTATTTGATTATATTTACACAACAATAAAATACTAATCTCCTTTGTAGTAAAATACTTCTCTCTTCTTCTGCAGTGATCATATAATCAAATTCCATGATGCCATTTCAAACTAAATGACTCATAAATCTCCATATTAAGCCATTCTTCCAAAAAATTACTTATTATCTAAAAAAGTTCACAAATCTCCATTTTAAAAACTATTCTTCTAGAAAATACTTATCTCATATTTCTGTGGTGGAATAGATGTTCTCATATAATCTTGCATGTACATGAAGAAAACACAAATCTGCACATGTATATTAAGTTATTCTTCAATAACCATTTAAATAAGATGTATTCATATTAGATATAATGAAATACTATTTGAAATGATGTGTGAGCTAGTTCACATATACAATATGTGTGAGCTTATTTGTTAATCTAATTGAATGTTGATTTTTGTGATTAGTAACCAATTTAGTTAAGAGTTTGACAATACCCTGACAAGAAGGAATTCACTTCGTTGTATGTAGAAAACACAAATGCCCATAGTACGTCATTCTTGGACAAGAAAGAAATGAATGCAATCGAAGAAAATTTAGAAACTTTCTCTTTTATGATGTGGGATAGAGTCTGTTCTCAAATATTCAAATGTTCAAGTTCAAAATTAGTTCTTCATCATGATCTAACCTTAAATAAGATTGAATGTACACCATTTAAGACAACGATAAACTTATCTAGGGGTTCTATATATTTCAAAATAATTGATCAAAGCGTTGAATAAGAAACGCTAAACTAAAAATTTGAGAAAACAAAAATTTGATTAAAGTAAAAAACATACATTTATGAATCATCCTGAATGGACACATCCTTCCCAAATATGGGTGCTTCCTCCGTTTCCTCCTCAATCCCAATATCTCTCCCAAGCACACTCTCAGGTACTCTCTTCTCCACATTAGCCTATATAACACATTTCAAATTTGAAAATTTGAAAAATTAAATTTAAATAATTATAACACATTAAATTTAACTGATTTTAAGACATTAAATGATACTTGTGAACTTCCACCCGCTTCAAACTCTCCCAAGTAGTAGGAGATGGAATAGAGATCTGTGAACAACACAACTAATAACTAAATCTATGATTCAATGTGTTTATATTTATACACAATTATAAATGTTGTTGATCTCTTATTCAAAAGAGTGGAGATTGAACAATTATTAGAAAACACATACTTGATTCAACCCATCCAACTTTAAACTTGTGGAATCAAGTCCCCTACTTACTGGAGTTTCATTTAACATATCTCCAAACTGCAATTAATGGTAATAAAAACTTGATTATTTCTATAGATACAATGATATATAAATCTAGAATTAGAAGTAAACTATCATAAAATGCGTAAAAAATTTACTAACTAGAACACATACCAATTTGCGGTTCGAGTCATCATTCTGAATGATCTTCTTCCAACCATCCCGACAAAATTTTGCATACTCCAAAACATCTTCTGCTGACATAGTATCTAACTCTGCATCTGTTTTATAAACAAATGTGGCCCGAGAATTGGCTTCCGCTCGTTGACGGTTCATGCCAATATCAACACCATAAAAAGTCGCTTCCAAATTTTTCCTGATTGCATTCCTGGCCTCTTTGCTAACCTATGAGGTAGCCTTAAACTCTGAATGTGAAGCAAATTCCCCTGTTGGGTGAAGTACTAAAGGTTGTGGAGGCCTCGACAATGTCGCATTTCGATATGACCCTTTGCGATCATATATCCGTCCTTTACCAGTCCCATAATATTTGGACGGTAGACTAGTATAATTAGGGTGCATGTGCAAGAAAAAATCTGCAAAAAAGTGTCTTGCAAAATAGTGTGGAACCTCATCGTTCCACGACAATTTCCCACATGCCGCCATAAATATGTTATACAGATGTCCTGCAATGTCAGGGTGATTAAAATATTGCACCTTCAACATCTTCCGCTTTGGGCCCTCTTTGAAATTGAACATCGAAATGACGTCTTCTTTTGAAACTCTATTTTTTACTGCTTCCCATTTGTCAGGGCCCATCACCTCTGACTTTCGCCGCCTCATTAGATCGAAAAAACTGTCAGTGGTTGGCCCCATCTTGTGATATGTGTCCATAAAGTTTTCCAATGAATGAAAAACAATTTGCAAGCTTTATTTACTCTTCTGAGGGAGTTTCAAGACCACTAAATCATTTTCCAACCTCCTTTTAACACCTGAGAATCGCTCAAGTGTCATTTCTTCAGTAATCCCTTCCCAGGGAAGTTCATCACCAACATCCGAAGAATAGGTGGATGTAGGTGTGTAATCTTCTGTTTCTTGATAACGCAGCCTCTTAAATATACCTTCACCCTCTGCACCGACATTTGAATCTTCGTGACAACCACTCTTTCTTTCATTGTCGTCCCTTGCCCTAAACTCATTGTATACACACACATTTGAAAGTAATTACAACATTTAACTTCACATAAATTTAAATACACAAAAATACAACAAAAATAGCAAAATCAAAGAAAATTACCAGAAATATTCTCTTGTCCCGAGGTATTCCCTACATTCTTAGGTGTAAGAGTATCGATGCACAACCTATCTAAGAAGGATGCATCCATAGCACTTTCTTGAGCAGGTTCTACAGTTGATCTATTCACAGATTCGTTTGAAAATCTCCTCTGACGATATTGTTGTTGGTCACTCAGAGTCTCAGTCGAAGAATGAGTTCTTGTTCTTCCTTCTTGGGAGAACCTAAAGTGTTTGCGATGAATGTTTGGAGAATCTCGTGTCGACATCTCTCCTCGATATCTATCCACAATGCAGAGCAATAAAAATGCAGAAATGTACCCAATTTCAAGAAATTAGAAATGCAAAGAGAAATCAAAGTTTTATTCAATCAAGCCGCAGAGGTACTCGCTCATAAGAAGGCACAAATACTAAACATTCAACCATGAATCAATCAACTCAAAAATAAGTAAGGGATAGAAAGCAGGGCAAATCTTATCCTTCACTCATCATCCATGCACATAAAAACATGACATTTGAATCTATAGGTCTTTAAACACCGAAGTGACAACCGTTGATTCAACTCCTGGCCGACTGCTCAGGCACATACTGATGACTAAAGGGATAAGGGACACAAAATAAAACCACAATCTTTTCATAATAATCAATAAAACCCACACATAGAAGTCATTGAAATAAGAATTTGGGTTCCCCAAGGGAAATCAATTCAGAAAAACAACAAGCAATGGGATTCATTAAAAGTTCCCTATGGTTGGATCCACTAAAACAAGGTATTAGAACATTTATTTAAGATTCCTTAAAAGTTCCCTATGGTTGGATCCACAAAGACCACATATAATACAATGCATTAGAATCCCAAAACAAAGAGTTTAATCTTCATAACCTCACACACCCACTAATAAAATCAACATGTTTTAATCACGACGAGGTGAAGGTCTTGCATGAACATGGATTATATTCCATTGCTTTAAACTTCCCATTAGCATTGTTTAAATGTCATTGAGTTTTTATACTAATTCCTTTATTGTCATGTTACATGGGATGGGTTTGAGGGTTGTTCGTATTCCTAATATAAATTAAGATGAGGTGGAGCAAATGTAATATTTGTGAGGCTTAGCTAGAGTTGGAAATCTAGATAAAATATAGTCATATAAGGTGGAAATTCACGTTGATTGAGAGCAATCATGACAATAATTTCAAATGTAAGTGCATCATAAACTATTGTAAACATAGTAATGTGAGTTTTAATGGGATATATTTTGAAGAAGATGCAATTGAGTGATTCTTAATTGTCACAAAATTTATGGTGGTAATGAAGCCTATTTCTACAAATAGTAATGTAAGTTTTAATGGCGTATATATTTTGAAAAAGATGCAATTGAGGGGGTCTTAATTGTCACAAAATTAATGGTTCCAAATGGTAATGTATAGAATGATTCTAATGGAGTAGTTTAGGTGATATTCTTACATTATCTTTGTAATCTAGAAAATGCTATTCTAGGATGTTTTGTTTTGAAATTCGATCATTCAATATATTTTCCATAGTTTACTTGTTATAGTGTATAATATATGATGGTTGGTTGGGATTCATTGTTTACTATACAACAACTTGTTATGCCTTTAATCTTGGGACATAAGAAATCTTGCTTTACTAAATGTTGCACTCTTATCTGATCACAGATTGAAATATTATATAACATATGAACTGTGCAAATGTTATATTATATAATTTGATCACTTGAGAGATTTAAGGACAAATTGTTGGATAGTTGTGGATATAGTTGAACTAAATACATAACTGTGAAATATTTAATGTTCACCTAAAGTTACATAAAGGGACCTAATTTTACTATAAACTAAGGCATTTCCACTAAGGGATTTATACCTAATTGTTACATAAATGAACCATATTTCCACTAAGGGATTTATACCTAATTGTTACATAAATGAACCATATTTCCACTAAGGGATTTCTTACCTATAAACTCCATAACTCCCTTGCTTGATATAATTTTGAGTTTATATGTTGTTGATTATTAAACCTAACATCATATCCCTCCATGTCCAAAGTTTCACAAACAACAACGATAATCTAGGACACAACAAAGTAATATGTGAATAACAAATAAAGTAGTTTTAAGTCCTCTTCAATTTTCAAGAATTATTTCTCCTCCCAATTAGCCAACCCACACTCTTGCTTTTCTTCCACTTTTATCACCTTCCCTACCATGTTTTTCAAATACTCCTCCTTTCTACTTCATAAGCATCCTTGTAAAAAGGGTAGTTATCCCTTTCTATCCCATATGACTAACACCATTATCGTAGGGAGGTAAGATATAATAAAAAATTAATGGAAGTTGACACCTACATATGCTAACCCTTTAGGATACATGCCAATAACAACTTAGAGGAAGTTTCTTCATATAAATTTCTTGGAGTTTACCTTAATCACAAGTTTAATTGAAATTATAACATTGAGAAAAGGATCAATGAATGATAGAAAACCTATTTTGACCTTGAAAACAATTGTAAATCGTATGAATTTTGGCTCTGGGAAAAAAATAAACCCCTTTTGAGACACTCATCAATCTTGTTATATTATATATGGATTTGAAGATTTGGGTTGTAGCATTTCTATATAATCATGGAGAAATACTGAGAAAATTCAAAAGTGTTTATAATTTATGATCTTAAAATTAATATCAAACAACCTATCCTATCCTCATATAATTAATTATTTCTCCATTAATAGAATGACTAAAACTAGGTACCTAATGTACAGGCACAAGAGATTACTAACATGAAAGAAAACATACTACCTATGATTTCTTCAAACTCTAGTCAAAGCCACCTATGGCTTAATAGGGGTTGGAATAAAGATGCCAATTCTTGGCTAAATCATTTGGGAATGGAGAAGGAGATCACTCTACAGAACATTGATATACCATTAAAAATACTATTAAATCGAAATTCAATGAAATATCAATACTTATGCAGAGTTTTGTTAACTAGAAGGTAGGGATAAAATGTTATTTCTATCATAAAAACTCCCATATGATATGGGTTTTCAGTAGAAAATGTTTCTACTATGAGTGGATATATCACTAGTGTTAGGTCACATGGTCCTCATAACATTATGAAGGTTTATTACTCTATCTCATAACATTATGAAGGTGTATTACTCTATCTCATGAATACAACAAAAATCACATGTGTATCATAACACACACACACACACACACACACACACACACATGTAATTAATATTTTGCTACAAATTTGAAAATTTTAAGACATAATTTTAGAAAACATGATTATCCTCTATTGTTATCTTCTCAATTTTAGTGATATTTAGGAGACCATTCCCATAATCATCACTAATGAACAATAAAGTAACATAATCATTCTCCCTCATGGCTACTTAACACACTAATAAGCAAAGTAAAACATCAAATTCATGATTTATTTGATCACGTGACTAGCCTTTAATTTAATTTCCCGAATCATGCAGGAAATCCTTAGATACCCACATGACCCTACTAAAGAAGATCCAACTACATGCACATTAATAGAAAATAGGATTGGTTTCAGTGGCCCGAAGGTGGTGTAAGGAATTTTCGCTTTGACAAAACCGAAGTAAACTCCACAACCATAATTTATGAAAAATTTTTAGACCTGTCTTTTCTAGTAACAGACCTTGTGTTATACTGACCTACCATTGGACCTTGACTTGATTATACTAGTTGACTTGGTGTTATACTAGTTGTCTACTAGAGATGTTAGGTCGAAAGGTTTGATGCTTTCACATTTGGATTATATCTAGAGTTAGATCAATATAGTCAAAACTCCAACATATTTCAACAAAGGAAGGGATGGGAGATGCGAGATGGAATTAAGGGTTTAAAAGGAGGGGTGAATCTAAGTCAATTGAGGATCACATTTGGGATTCAATATGTGATTCCTTGTTTCCTCACATAGTTCCTACCATGTTTAAATTATAATAATTCATTTTTAAAGATGGATGAATGTTGAATTATTATTCTTTCTTTAATGAGGATTATTTGAAGTTTGATTTACTTTATTTATTTGTATGCATGCTTAGTTGTGAACGTTTTAAAAATATGCATAAGGAACATTGCTTGTTATTATCGTCTATGTGTGGGATATGTGTGTGCTAGCTATGCCTACATATCCAACACAAATACAGTATTATGGTTCAATAAACACATTAGTTACTAATGTCTAGGTTATTAATGAATGGATTAATAAGTTGTCAATTTGAAGTTAAATTATATGAATATAAATATCATCAATAAGATAAGCATTCAATAACTTTGGTCAATATGTGTGAAGTAATAAATGAGTATAATAATCAGTTCCCATCTAAGACTCTTTTATTTCTATAAATTAGACTTTATTATCCGAAATGAATTATTTGTTATAATTATTCCTTTAGTCAAAGGGTCACTACAATTGGAAAAGACCACCAAAGTGGGAGACTGGTTTCTTTTTGAGCAGTTTACTATGATAAGAGTCTATGGTTTGGAAGAGAATCCATATCAAAAGTGAGTGTTGAATTTGGTTGTTCTAGAGACTGAAAAAAGTGAAATTCAATCAGTGAATATTGATCAGATGAATTTCAAGGAAAAACCAAATCTACACAAGTAGGTCACTCATGTCTTACATAGAGATGTGACCAAGACTCATGACAATATGTACGACATGTAAAGCATAGGGCGAGATTTACTTACCCTTTATCATTAGGTCTCACTAGATGGTTTCAAGATGTGTTTTGTCAATCTAGTCCAAATATAAATGACTCTTGGCAATGAATATTTCTTTCTCTTGTTATGAAATGAAGAACATAGAAAAATCCAAAACTTGGCGTGAATTACATAGTCGTGTTAATCATTGAGTTTTTGAATGAAATTTTTGTTCGAGGCCTTAACTAAGGGAGCATATATCTGGGAATCAAATCTAATATAGGGCCATCCATGCCCAAAATAGTGTGGTTGGATGAAATACATTCCATGTTATTTTCCTTGCATCAACAATAAAATGAATTGTATCCTTGGGAAAATTGACATTCGTAAATGCAAGGTGTCTAAGGGATTGAGGGAATTTTATCCTTGTACACACAACAAACATACCATATGCATTCAGTTGTTGAGAAGTGTTGCAATGGTATTCAAGGTGTTATAGATCAAGGGACCCCATGTATTTTATTTATAATATGAGAATCTCATCTAATAAGGACATTGTTAAGCCCTAATATTGGCTCATTACCCCTTAATTGGGGCATATTAGATTAGTAATGCTATTTTATTTATGTCGGCTCTAGGCCATTAGTTGTAATTTAGATTAGTATTATTATTTTATTTATGTCGGCTTTAGGCCATTATTTGTAATTATACCTCCTAGTCTCCTATATATACCAAGGAGACATTTTCATTTTGAATCATCTTGTACTTGAACATTTAAGTGGGGTAAAAGGAGTTTGCCCCCTCGAAGAGGCTTATTATCTGAAATTATCTCTTTTTCAAGGCGTTGAGTACTTTTACTGAGGTTTTTCTATGCTATATTGAAGTTTGGTTCATAACATATGGTATCAGAGCTCAAGGTCTTGGGGTTTCGCTGCTACATCTGAGACACCGTGGAATTTTTGCTATAACTTTTTTTCTACAATGTTTCAGAAGGAACGGCTTGGAGGGTATTTAGAAGACGGATCAAGGTACGTTGGGTTCAAAATTTAGCTCCCGAGGCCTTATACTTTCGAAGATATAGCCTGTACAAGATAGGGTTCTGGAATCATCCTGAAATGAGTCTTTGCAGTATTTTCGCTATAAATTTTTTTTTGTAACGTTTCAGACCCTGAAATATGGGGGCCATTTACATAAATTAGTTTTTTATCTGTGGTAAAAATTTCAGCTTCTGGGTCATCATAAGTTTGTAGATACACCTTGTGTAAGATAGGGTATCTGACTAGTCCTATTGGCTAGTCTCAAGAAGGTGTTCCAGGTAAAACAATCATAACTTCTTCCTAGAGTATCCAAATTGGGTGGGACTGGTTGCATTGGATCGTGGACAATCTGTAGTATTTTGGGTGCGATTTTCAGAATTTTATATCAATTATTTTGTGCGGGGAACACTATACAAGTGATATCTCCTGGAAAGGCCAAAAATCAACAAGTTGTGGGGAAGTTATCGTAAATTCCACTTGGCACATCCAATTTTGACCAGACCTATGGAATTGAAGAGAAGAAATATCAGAGAAATACATAAGATAAAGTTTCATACCCAGAAGGTCCAAAAATTGGGAGATACAACAGAAGAAATATTGTCTAGCAGAACCACCTCAAAATCAAGGTTCAAAAGTGATACTTGGCCAACATGCCACCCAAAAAGGGAACTTC
>JASDQU010187344.1:0-14103 GCA_032191745.1 Picea mariana | reverse complement strand
TCCACAGACAATCAAAAGCCATACTTTGGTCAAATCAAATCTCTGAAATCAAAACTCCAGAAGGAGAAATCCAAAAGGAATTTGACCAAATAAAACAACAAAATTCCAGTCATTTTCTCAAGCTCTACACCTCAAATAGAAGATAAGATGAAGCCCTTGCTAACTCTCTACAATTATAATAAATTGCAAAGCTTGAAATTCTTCATCAATGTTCATCACAAATTTATCCAAGTAATTTTGTTTTGTTGTCTTGTTAGGGCATCGATTTTTTGTTTTATTGTCTTTTTGGGGCATTGATTACAAGTAGTTTGACAAGTCCATGGTGGGTTAATGTTGCTACTTCACACTAAACTTTGATAGCCATTTCTTCCAATGATTGGAATAAAAACTGTAGGATGTTTAAGGCATCTTCAGGTTTCATATATGAACAATATTTCAATTAAACTGGTAGTTTGAAATGATAAGCAAGGACTAAACTATGTCTCCCTTCACAAGTGCTATACTTTATAATATGGAGGGCAACTTCATCCCATGGAACTAGTAAGCTAACATTTTTCACTCCTTGTATGATATGAAAAAATAATTTTTTGTTTAGCTTCATATGCCTAAATTTTATCTTTATTTTCCCATGCTTGTGTTCGAAGAATAGGGTATGTTCACACATGTTGAACACCTTAAGAAAAATGCTCACACATACATTAGTATATTGATAGGACATTAATGTTTACTTGGTTAAACATTAGAACAAATTTGCTCCAAAAATATGTCTTCCAAGTGAATTCTAAAATTATAAGCCATGTGTGCCACATCAAAGCCATATAATCTTAAGCTAATTTAAAATTACGAAACTAGAGTTAAAAATAATAATGATAAGTTTATGTTCTTGTGCATAAACAACAAATGATAATAAACATTAGTAAAATAAATAATATATTATTCATATGATAATAATATATAATAATAGTCATAATATGAAAATGTATTATAATGCTCATTGAGATTTCTTCGAGTCTCTAGTGGACACTCCACCCATAGTGAGGGACAAAAAATAATAATGCATTATAAAGGAGATTTGGTGAGATTAAGCAGTGGATAAGAGGTAAATATTTAAGTTATGAATATCATTAAATGTTCAAAGAAAAGGGGGTTGTTGTTGTTGAAGAATAAACGTTGAACGTTATGAAATATTATTAAATAAAATGGGAAGCATAAAAGAATTTGAAAAATTATTAGATAAGGTATTAAAATATGATATAGGTATAAAATTAAAAGAATAAATCAAATATGAAAATCGTGAAATGATATTAGGTTGAAAGAAAGGGATAGCTGAGGAAGAACAAAAGATTAGAAAATTTGAGGGAAGTTTGACATCAAAATTAAAATGGGGTAAAGAATTAATAGGCCAGGGATCTCAATGAGCATTATGACAAACTGTGAAAACCTACACACTCAAATATATTATAAATTAATCTAGAATATATAATATGAATTAATAATTATAATATAATAATACTATGAATGCTTACATAGGAAATTTATGTTTTAATATAATAAGCTATAATAATACTTGTTATAGTGTATTACATGTTATTATATTATAATACAAATGTGAATGTAGATGACATACTTGTTATGAGTGTTGCGTAATTGTTCTACGTTTTGGTCATTTTCGTCGAAACCCACCTGGTGACATAAATTTGGATGAAATTACAATTTTTTGTTGATTAAATTGCATTTCTAAATGTATAAATGAATTCAGTGCATTGAAAAATCCATGAAGCACATGGATTATACAAAATTAACCACTCATATACAGATCCAACAATTTTTTGTCAGATTTGGGCAAAATTAAACATAAAATATCCTTGAAAAATGACCAAAACGTAGAATTGTTAGATTACGACCTTATTATATTACAATACAATTTTGAATGTGGAAAACTTATTAGAAGATACTTATATTATGAATAGGAAAATGTCAACACTTATTATATCATACTTCATAGGCATTAGAGGAAAATTACACTACAAATTAATATTATGAATCAACTATTATATTAAAACTATACAATACTAAATTAATAATTATTTTAAAACTTTATAACTACTAATTAAATATTTTTTTCCAAAGAAAACAAATGTAAAATTACAATTATTAAATATTATATAATATTACAAATTAATAATTGTATAACATAATATTATTGTATAATAATATAATGATGATGATGATTAACTCCCACTAAGATCGAATTAGTCCATCAGACCTTAATAAGGTAAGTGATTACTTGCGATTCTTTAGAATTTTGTTTCTGTGCTCGAAAATCATTAAGATAAGATGTGCAAGATTACCATAGTTTTGTTGAGTTAAGAGGTTAGGAAGGTTGGTGGTGTGACAAATATTTTGAAAATGAGATCTAATTTGGGTATAGGTTGGACAATTTAAGAGAAAGTGCTTTTCATCTTCAACCTTATTAGTGTCACAAAGGTGACAGACTCTTTCATTCCATGGCGTTTTAGGAATTGACCAACGCCCAGTTTCACTATGGAGCTTGTGAAAATTTGTTCTTATCCTAGCAATGTTGGTTTTTTTCTTTACACTTGTCAAAACAGATAGATAATTTTGAACTTATAGATTAGGGTTGATTACATCCTTATAATACCTTAATTTTCTTTTTTCCTTCAACTCTTTATCACATCACATTTTCTCCTTAAATTTTGATTTGATGATATTTTTAATAGTATCTTTATTCTGCAAAATGGTGTCTTCCATGATTTCCCAATAGTTTATCCAAGACCGGGCATATTTATACCATCCTCGCTTGAGTCGATGGTGGTTATGACTCGATCTTGAAACAATTTTAGGAAGCCTCTTGTCTTCCATGTTGTTTAACTTGTTCTTATACATTAGGTATTTAGTCATAGCCATGCTCTCAATGAGGGGGAGACTTGTTTCTAAGAGGAGGATGGGATAGGCCGTATTTCCTTTAATTTTGAGATTATAGGTTATAAAATTATTTTCTATTTGCTCTATCTTTCTCCAGGATTCACGAGAGATACTACAGCCCCACAGTTCACATCCATAAAGAATAATAGGTGTAACAAGAGTCTCAAAGAGGAGTTTCTTCTTATCCCAACTCCAAAGATTGACTGATTTACAATTGTTTTCAAGCCCATGATAAGCTTTCCACCCCCCAATAATCGTTTTCTCAATGCTATAATTTCAGTTGAGCTTGTGGTGAATATCAATTCCAAGATATTTGTATGAAGTCACTTCCTCCAAGTTGTTGTCATATACAAAGGAATAATAAGTTATCTTATTGGATTTAATAATCATTACCTTAGTCTTATCGGTATTAACAGTCATACTCATGTTGGAGCAAAAATCCTTGAGGATTCTTAGATGGTTTTCAAGATCATGGGGACTCCTTGCTATAAGAACGACATCATCAAGATAAAGAAGAAGATTGATGACTATACCAGTGAGAGTAGGGCCGACACAACCTATTTTTTCCAAGCAATCTTCTAACTTGTCAACCAAGCAATGTATATGCCAAAAATGGTAAGGGACAAGGGACAACCTTGTTTGACTCCAATATTGCAGTTAATCTATTTTGACCAATCCTCAATGTTTTCAAACTTAGCAAAATGTTCTCATACATCCTTATTGCAACAATCCTCAACTCGAGAGGCACTTTTATCTCTTCCAACCTATTCCAAAGGTTTTTCCTAGGAACCGTGTCAAACGCTTTTCTAAAGTCAACAAAACAACAAAAAATATTGGTTTTAGTATTGCGGAACTCCTCTTCATGATCCTAAAGGTAACAATAACAATAATAACCATAAATGATTTTAGGGGCTAAATTTCACAAATGGGCTAATTTTCCATGGTTTTTCTCAAAAAAAGATTCATTAATTTCCATATTTTCTTAAACCGATTCGTTCAAATTCCATAGAATAAAATTATTTTACCTTAAAAATCGCCAAATTTTATAGAAACTATATAAATACTTAGAAATTTGAATATTTTTACAAAACCATTGCCAACCATTCTACTTTTTGCATATTAAGGATTAATAAAGATTAGTTCAAGTTTCTACATTTTAATATAAATTTCCATCCTTAAAATTATCTCTAATAACAATACATTGTGGGGTATGGGGGAGATGTACATTACATTACAAAATAACAATAACAATAATAAAAATAAAGTCTGCTCAATTAAAAAAAAAATTAAATAAATACTCTTGATAGATCTGGGTTTAAAATGGATCTATGCTAATTAATATATAATGAGAATATACATTATTAATATATAATAACAATAATGGAACTATAATAAGTAAATGATAATATATGTCATATAATAAATAACAAAAATACTAATAATATAAAATATTCCATATTGAGTATTTCAAAGATATTGAACATATTTCATGACGATTTAACCCAGATCTTAACTAAGTTGAGGTGTACACATGGTTAAATATTGTCAAATAAAAACATGACACACAATCATCCTTGACTTTTATATGTCCAATTAAACTATTACCGTTGACTCAATTCTTTGAATTTCATTATTAATATTTAATAACCCCGTAGTCTAATTGTTCTATCAATTCTTGGAAATTCTATTAATATATAACGAGAGTATACATTATTAATATTTAATAACCATGTAGTCTAACAGTTCTAGGTTTTGGCCTTTTTTTCGGGGAAAAGGCCAAAACGTGGAATAGTTAGACAACACCTATAATAACAGTAATGGAACTATAATAAGTAAATGATAATAGATGTCATATAATAAAGAACAAAAATACTAATAATATAAAATATTCCATATTGAGTATTTCAAAGATATTGAACATATTTCAAGATGATTTCACCAAGATCTTAACTAAGTTGAGGTGTACACGTGGTTAAATATTGTTGAATAAAAAAATGACACATAATCATCCTTGACTTTTATATGTCTAACTAAACGATCATTGTTGACTTAATTCTTTGAAATTACGTTGGTGGTTGAATTTCCAATTCAACAAGCACGGTTTTTCTTGTAAGACCCATTTTTTGAGCAAATTTGATCTAATGGCCTTCAAAGAGGGAAATAGAGCATGGTCCAACCAACATGGCCACTTGAGGAAACATATTAATGAAAAAAAAGAATATAGTACAAGAATATATCTCATAGTCGATCATAGACAAATAACCATCAATGCTCTTTAAATAGAGATCATGGATCAATTGGGTGTTAAGCCACATATCAAGTGTCATTAATATCAAGGAGGTGTTTGAATTGTCACATCACTCGTGTATGACATGATTGTGATTGTTAGATTAGTAGAGTACAAAAGTGCATTGAGGAAACACACTATAAACCTACTTTAACCTAATATTACATTAAACGAAGTTGACCTTAACTAACTTCCAGTGTCTAAATATCTTAGCATCCCCCCTTAATAACAACTTGGTATATGATGAAGGATTTACAAAATGACAAAAGAAGGAAGGAGGCATTGAAGTCTACCCCTCTTTAATGACAACTTCAATTAAAATAGACTGAAGTTTTATGAACTTCATTGTTGTGAAGGACTTCATGAAAAAGATATCAACTTGATCATCTATTAAAAAATAGAGCACTTCAAGGATGTGATCTTGAAGAAGCTTCACGATGAAGTGCATGTGTATCTCAATATGTCCAACGCATTGATGTTGAATTCAATGAATTTTTGGCGAGATGTATGGCCCTCATATTGTCACACTAGAGTGTGGTTGGATCAAACTTTGAAAGGATATGTCAAAGTCATATGGTTTCTTGACTTGCATAAACTATGGCTCGATACTCAACTTCTACTGAAGAAAGAACAAGGGTACTTTGCTTCTTACAAGCTCAAGTGACAGGTCTAGAGCCAAGGCAGAAAACATATCCTGCAATAGACTTTCGATCATTAGGGCCACCAATGCAATAGGAATATGTAAAACCAACTAACTTAAGAGTGCCCCTTAAACTATATTGTATGCCAAACTGAATTATACTGTGGATATAACGAAGTATCCACATTATCGTTTCCCAGTGGATTTCATGTACTGGGAAACAAGGCCAACAACAAAGGAGATGTCATGGTGAGTATGAGTTAAACACAAAAATATGCCAACTAACAGACGATACAAAGTGGAATACACTTTAGGTGAGGCACAAGAGGCAACAAGTTTAACTCTAGACTGAAAGGGAGATGACACTAGTTTACAATCGTCCATGTGAAAGTGACAAAGAAGGTCACATGCACAATTAGGTTGAGAAAGAGAAGAGATATTTTGGCACACTTTAGCCCACATCTTGAAGGGGGTTTTGGAAAGCATCAAGAAATGTTTTTTTTAAGTTTTTATGGAAAGGAAGCAATGAATATAAGGGATCTTACCTAGCTAGATGAAAGTTGACACCTACACCTAACTCTTAGGGGGGTTGGGGGCTCAAAGATATTCACATGTTTGGTTGGTCCTTAGCTACAAAGTCCCTGTGGAATTTACTCACAAAATACAATCTTTGGAGGAGGATCATCATACATAAATACATTACACCAAATTCACTCTTGGACTGGGTAACAATGGAGAGTAAAAGTATCCATAATGTGTCTTGTCAATGGAAATCCATGACAATAAACATCCCTGTGATTGGTAAGTGATTGGTAAGTAATTGGCATGGAGGGTTAGAAGTGGGGTAGAGGTGAGGATAGGGACTGATGCAATCATTGGATGTGGCCAGGAGCTCTTTCTTGTTGAAAATCTAGTCTTAACTTTGTAGGAGATGGGGAACCACACACTAAATATGGTCAATAATCCAATTGAAACTACCCTATGGTTCCAAGGCTGGTTGTCGACTCAAGAATTAGGGTTTAATGCTGATATGAGTCAAGGATGGGAGTCCTTTATGACTGAATTGATAAAATCCCATATAAGTGTAGTGGGGATACTAAAAATTTAGTATGGGAAATGAATAAGATTGGGGGTGATCACATTGCGAAGCTAGACTATAAATCTCTGTAATGGATAGCTTGAAACTCTAGTCTATTTGAAGATAAACCGATCCCATATTTTCAAATCTCTTCCTAGGTATTGGATCTTTGATAAATTTACAAATCTAATGTGAATATAAAGGAGCAGAGGGTTGTTGGAGCTCTTTCGATGGATATGTCTTATGCTTGGAGTTTCTTTGATTGGGCATGGAAAGGGTTAGACATGCAATTTAGGTTTTGTTTGATTTCAATCATATTCTTATTTCTTCATTACAAAGAATAATTTGGGAAAATGAACAATTAATGTTGGGGAATTCAAGGATTTACTTTTCCTTATTAAATTTGTACTTAACAAAGGGATTGTCAGGCATCATATTTTTTGGGATTCAAATCTCACTATAAATTTGATGTAGGATTAGATTTAGGTCCATAGTACGGGTTTATCCCCATTGGTTAAGCATTTAAAGGATATTTCAAGGAATTTTTAGTAGGTATCTTTCAAGTAAATATTTAGGGAGTTTAATGTCCAGGCTAATACCATTTCTAAAGATGGTTTATAGTTGATTGAGAATAAGATCATTGAAGATGAACATCAAGAGGGGATTTTGGTCTCCCCCAAGTCCACTAATGTTTTTTGAGTTTTAATTATTATTATTATTATTATTTTGTGCGTGAGTTTCAATGTAATTTTTTGACAAGTTTTGATTTGGTTATTCGATAGGTGTTTTGATGAAATGTAGTGTAAGTCCTTTGTACATGACAATTTTGGGATTATCTTTTGGATGAATAGTGGGTAGAACTATAGGTAGTTCAATGATGTGTACAGACAATAACAAAAACTTTGACAATTGTGTATCATGCACCATGCAGAATGTATTTTTAATTCTCCTTGAATGAAAAATACATTTTTTTCTTGGAAAAAAAAAGGTTGGAAAAGAGAAATTCCTTCTCAGATTTGGAAAACTTGGAGGCCAAGAAAATAGTGCAGGTATCCCAAGTTTGTCATTTCAAAGTTCTTATGGCTAGTTTCACATGGGTGATAAGTTTGGGATCACTAGCAATGAGTATAAGGTGATCAACATAAAATACAAATATAAGAATATGGTCACCTACTCACTTCGTATAGACATTAGGGCCATAGTGGTGTCTAGAGAAACCAAAGTCAAGAAGGAATTGATCAATTTTTTCATGCCAAACCCTAGGAGCTTGCATGAGGTGATAAAGAGATTCCTTGAGGTAATAAACAAGGCTAGAGTCACTTTGAATAAATCTAGGAGGTTGTCCCATATAATTTTCTTCTTGCAAATCCCCATGCAAGAAGGTGGTTTTGACATCCATTTCATGGACCTTCCATCGATATGAATCTGCAATGAAAAGAACAAGATAGATGTAATTCATTTTGGAAATGGGGGAAAATAATTCATTGTAGTCAATACCTTCTACTTGTGAAAATCTATTGGCAATTAACTAGACCTTGTGTCTGTCAACACTACCATTTGCAACATAGTCTTGTAAACCTATTTGCACCTATTAAGTTTTCTTCCCTTTGAAAGAGGGACTAGATCCCAAGTTGTGTTTTCCATCAAGGAAAAAAATTCTTCATTCATTGTTGCATCCCGTGCTAGATGGTCAAAATATTACGTAAATGTTTCTGGATCTAGAGTTTCTAAAACTTGAGCCAAAATGGATGAGGCTTGCTAAAATTTTAAGTGTGTTAGTGTTGATTATAAGGATCATTGACCAGATCAATGGAAAATTCTCTTGTTGTGAAGACCCATCAAGGAAGATGAGGAGATGATGTAGGTTCATATTTGATGGACTCATCTAGAGGATGAGGTTGAGTAGGCAGAGCACTATTTTCATCCTCCCTCCAGTATTTGATGACGAAGAATGAACCATAATAGAAGTAAAAGGATTAGAAGAAATAGTTGGTATAGGAGTAAAAGGAGAAGTCACCTCCGAGGATGAATTATAGGTCGAAGATAACAAGACATTGAATTAGGCATATAAGCCGGAGATGGCACATATATTGAATTATGCACACATGCCGAGAGAATTTCATCAGATTCAACATCTATTTTAATAGTCACTTCTATTGTATTAGGTATAAGAAGCTAATAACCTTTTACATCCTTTGAATAATTGATAAAAAATCACTTCCCACTATAAGGCTTTCCTTTTTTCATTAAGAACATGCACCTGTGCTTCGCTACCAAACACATGAAAGTGACATATATCTAGTTTTATGTTACTATGTGCTTCTGTAAGTGTTAGATATTTTAAATCCTTTGTAGGAGTGCAATTAACTATGTAATTGAATCAATTAATGGCTTCCACTAAAATATGTGGTGTGTATGGAACAATATGTTGCATCTAAAAGCCTTGTGTAGTGAAATAAACTATAATTTTTTTTAACATATTCGCCACTGTTATCATACGAGGTGTAGCTTGATGCTTGTGGTTGTAAAACAAAGCTTGATCCTTGGATTGATAGTCACTTTCCATTTATGCAATTTTTTTTACTATTGAATTGTGATGAAGAAGCATTGTTGGAGATATATGGGAATGACTCCTGGTTACATTCTCATTTCTATGCATCTCGACCTGTAGATTGCAAACTCTGTAACAATTTTGTAGATTTTCATAGTTGTAGATKWYCATAGTTGTTTGATGCAGTCATGACGAGTCGATAAAAAGTTGTTGATGAATGGTGCATGGATTCYAATCAGTTAATGTWWTGTTAGCTTTAAATTAAATTTCAATGAAAKMTTAACTATATGACCAAATATTATGCATGAAATTTGGACCCTTCTTTGCTAATGATCCTCATATTCCAACATTTTCTTCGTTGAGATTGATACTCCATGGTGTATGAGACATCTTAGGGTTTATTGCCTTATTAGAAATTTCCAGCTATGCTTTTGAAGACAATATGCAAGAATTCTCATCTTATGTGCCTAAAACTTGTTTTGGCTATAAATATAGTCATAGTACCAGCTTCTTATAAGCCGTGTTTTACATTACCAACAAATATATTATAATACTCCTATATCTGCGACTTTTGTTTCTGCATTGATTCTTCCCGACTCAAAATTTTCTGTTGCATATACTTTGGGCTCGAATTATACCAATTTTTTAGTGATTATAGTGATTTCAGTGATTATAGTGATTTCGTTAGACAACTACACACAAAAAACCAAGGGATTACACACTTTGGGTTTGAATTCAACCAAATTTTTAGTGATTATAGTGATTTCCGTTTCATATACTTTGTCCTCTTATTTTGTAGTAGATTATAGTGATTTCATTAGACACCTACACACAAAAAACCAGGGGATCTCACGTAAAGAGCACCAAAGGATGAAGAAATCCAGGCTCTCTTTGTTGTGTAGTGAAGCTCGTCTGCAGAGACCAGGGCCCCTCTTCTAGCAGAGCCCTTTTTGGGATTCAACTTTGAACTTGCATTTGTCTTCTTGACTCTTGTGGGCTTCACCTTTTTAGCTTGTTTATATATCTTTTGTTTCTTTGAGGATTGTTTTGCAGGTGTTATCCCTAAAGTTTTCCCTAACTGCTAAGGGGAAAGCTAGGGCACCTCAGTTATTGAAATTCTTTTTTGTAAGTTAATATTGGTTTAAAGTTGGGCTTAAGGATCAGGTTATCAGGGTAAGTTGAAGGATAAAGGTCTGAGTACATTCGTTTAAATCAAGTTACCAACAAAAGTCGACTTGGTCAAAGGCATTCATTCTATCATATTAGATAGATGGAGATAAAATAGATGAAAAAGAAGCTACAAGTTAACAATTTGTTTACTTGCAAAGAATAATTTCAGGTTCCAAATAATATTTAGAGACATGAAATAATTACTTGAAGGCAATTCCTGAAACAAATGATTTAACAACAAATTCTTTATTGAAATTCAAAATGAAACATGAAAGAACCAATGCTTTGCAAAAATCTCAAATGCATTCAAATAAGATAGATGAAATGAATACATGAACAAAAATAATCTAACCATCAGAATGTTTGTTCATTGAGTGCAAAAATGATGCAGGCTTCCAACTTTACAATTATGGTCTATATCTTTCTTTCAAAAAAAAACTTCAAAAATTGAATCCGAACTTCCTTCCAAGAGGAAGCCCCCCATTTTTATTCTTCATTAATCCTTCTTTTTATAAAATTACAAAGCTTAATTCCAAATAAGTAATTGAAAATAAGATTCTAAATAAATGGATCTAATCCCATTTCTGTAACACAAAATCAGGATCTAGGTCAAATTGATAAGGTGGCAACGCTGTTGACTGGAGAATCTAGAAAAATCTGGAAAAATCAGCCCTAAAGTTCCACCTATACCTCATAAATGGTTTACCTTTTTAGGAAACAACCCATGTTTCAGCTAAACAAGACCATTTTGCAAGTGGGTTTTTAATGGTTATTCCAAATGCCTCACCATTTTCTTGGAAAATGTGCGCAAATTTGACTGCAAAAACAGTTACCTACAGGAAATTCTGTAATTTTTTTTTTCCATATTTTCTTTGATTATGAGCAGGTGTTTTGATTTTTAAGCCTTTCCTTGCATTTTCTCAAGCTCTTCAATATATGTAGATGGGACCTCAATAGCCTCTTCTTATGTTAGCACATGTGGAGGAGATGCTTCAAATATGGTATCTCAAGCATCAAAGAACTGATACTCTGTTTCTGCCTTACTTCAATATTTTGCTTTGGACCTTTAATTGCAGAAATCATTTTTTGTCATTTTGCAGGCTTCTTCATAGGATTCTTTGATTATGAGCAAGTGTTTTGATTTTTAATCCTTTCCTTGCATTTTCTCAAGCTCTTCTATATCTGTAGATGGGACCTCAATAGCCTCTTCTTCTGTTAGTACATGTGGAGGAGATGCTTGAAATATGGTATCTCAAGCATCAAAGAAGTGATACTATGTTTCTTCCTTACTTCAATATTTTGCTTTGGACCTTTCATTGCAGAAATCATTTTCTGTCTTTTTGCAGGCTTCTTCATAGGCATATATTTAAGTGTCATCTTGGTTGTTGCTTCCTTCCTTGGACCACGTGGAAGATTTGATCTCATAACCTCCAGCTGGGATTTGGTATTTGTAGTCCATAATGTCGATCCTGCTTGCAAAATGAATCTTCAAATGATTTGTAATTTATTATTAGTAGGGTCAAATAGCAGCACTGTTAAAATCACTGTCTCCTTGTAGATGATCTCAATTCACATTTTACTGGCTCTTCCTACTAAAAGATGACCTTTCTTTTGCTTTACCTAGTCTCTCTTTCTACAGGGGAAAAAATTTTCCTGCAACTTTTTCATACCCTTTGATGTGCTACCTACTTCCCTCGAAACCCTAGTTTTCTTCATAGGAAATTTTTTTTTATATCTTTCCCTCTGGTTCTAAACGGAGAAGTTGACCACCTTTCTTGGGAGATATATTCTTTATCAACTATTTTCTATTCTGTGCAAATTAAGGTTTCACTTTTGTGCAAATGAGATTAGGAGAAAACTTGTATAAACGATTAACACAGTAGAATCGTGCTATCGCTCTCATATGTCATTTCACAACATAACATAAAATCTTTGAATTTTCCCAAATGATATATGAATGGGTTAGATCAAAATCCAACAACTGAATTTGCTGGAAGTACAAACAAATTTAGCTCATGCTTTGTTAATGATAATACGATCACCATTCAACATGATAACATGCCATATGGAATAATAATAGGAAACAACCATTTAATAAATATGCCGACATAATTTCAAATATGTTTTCACGATCTTCGGATCTTGAATGCACCTTTAGTAATGATGTTTTTTGTGTGTTACAAGAACAATATCATTCTTGCAACAAACCCATTTATCCTTTAAATTTTTTAAAGAAAAACCTTTAATCTGAAAATGTGAAACAAACTATCTATGATGTGACACATTGTTATCGGGTAAATCGATGAATGCGGACATAGACTAATCCCCCTATATTCACCTAGATATAGAACAAAACATAAAAGGACATGGCGCTTTCCCTAGGCTCTAATCATCAAATTTACTACCGAACAAAAGACGATAGACATACCTTTAAATGTCGCTTCCTTATGTCTTTGTTGTTCTTGTTTCGCTCTGGTGCTCTTGTGATACTGATCCTGTAGTGAGACACAAACCAATCAAAGTGAAAGCAGAGAGAGTATATTCAATGACAACCTATGCATATGATTAAAGAATTATGCAATAAANAAACATGCCACTGTATTATATTAATAATAGGAAGAGAGATTGCAACCAGATGCCTTGATGTCGTAAGGTTCCTTCCAACAATTCCTTGCTTCCCACACACTTCTTGCTCCAAGGATTCTGAGGCTATAGATCTGAAATCTATCTTGACAAAAGAAAAACTCAAAGCCACTCTAACCAAGCTAATAATTTCAAGCCAAATCCAACTAACTTTCTCCATGAGAGCTCCTCTCCTTTTATAAGTTGAAGAGGATAAGGTGAGGAGGTTAGGATGATCCCACTAAATCATGAAAGCGAGTAAGATCCAAACCATTCGGAGGCCACCTCACCATAGAAGATTCTCCTTCTAGAAGCATCGAGAAAATGCTCATTTTTCCCACGTACGAAGGCCGTCGCGACCTGGCTATAGTGCAATCCACGGAAATTCAGCACCCTAGCTATAGTGCAACCTGCGAAAATCAGGCATTTCCACACCCTAGCTATGGTTTAGCCCACAGAAATCCTCCAAAATAGGGTTTTTACAGAGGAAAACACAACTTCTTCTCTCAGGGAAAGTTCTTCTCCCTTCTTTCTTTATGAATTCAAGCCACTGACCCCTCTGAAGGAAAACGATAGGTTTACATCATTAATGGTCATAACGTTGACGAAAATAATGTGTAACAGAGAGCCCCCCAAAGTATGAAGTTAGAACAAAGTGATAGCTGAAATACTTTGTCGAGTGTGTGTAGAGAACAAGGAACAATCAGTCGAAAACCTGCTAATAAACAAGGAAATATAGTACAATAATATATCATCATTGAGGTAGGCATTCCCATAATCAGAATAATAATGACTCAAAGCATCAATGC
>JASDQU010187343.1:2364-15655 GCA_032191745.1 Picea mariana | reverse complement strand
CTCTAAAATGCACCTTAGATATTCGTTGGTTACCTCAGTCACTTGTAGATATTCAATATTCTCAAGTGTAATTAAATGAGAGACCCTTGCCTCTTATTTATACTTTTATGTAGCTTCCTCAAGGGGTTACCCTCTAACCATCTTAAACCACTTTCATTATTTTAGGGCTAACCCACTTCTAACCACTTGTCCACTTAGTAATTTCTCCATTAACTTTATTATTTAAATAATTTATTTTGTATTCACTTTGACTTATAGTACACACATCAATTTACTTTATTATTTACCTTCTAACCATCTTAAACCACTTTACTTATTTTAGGGCTAATCCACTTCTAACCACTTGGTAATTTCTCCATTAACTTTATTATTTAAATAATTTCTTTTGTATCCACTTTGACTTATAGTACACTCATCACTTCACTTTATTATTTAAATAATTTCTTATTTGCAACCACTTTGACTACTTTGACCTTTTGGGGCTTCTAGATGACTCATGAGGGTTCTCCAACTTCACATGGCCATAACTCGCTAACTGTGAGGAGTTATGTGACGTTCCACATACCACCAAAAATAACATGACATGTACTATCCATCTAGAATAGTCTTACCTTCAAATATATTAAAACTCATACCATTATACATCAAACAAACTTAGGTCCATTACCCAAACCTTTGTGCTACCGTAATTCGCTACCAAACTTTCTTCAAGGGTTGACATCAATGACAACCAACCCAAATAATCAATAAGTAAATCCTTAAATTTTGTAAATAAATCTTGGATATTGTCGAAGCTTTTTGGATCCAATGTGAGCAATTCCACCTTGATCATGTGTCCCCTCATCTCATCATGTTTTCCAAAGAGCTCTTCCATGGTGGTCTAGGCTTCATTGGGGGTTTTACAAGAAGGTATGTGAAAAAAGAGATCGAGAGAAATGAGACTGCAAATTGTTTCGAACGCTTCATCCATTCGATTTAGATACTTGGATTTTTCTATGGCTAATGTTGGTTTTGTTTTTGTGTTCATGGTTAACCTGTAAAATCATATGCTTCAAAGATGCATGATCATCCTCTCCTTCCATGCAAAGTAATTGTAAGGTGTAAGAATGAATTCTTTTGTGATCCAGGAGGCTCCCCAGGCTCAGAAAATGCTCAAAAATGAAAGTTCTTGGAATTAAGCGACACCAATTCCATTGCAACCGGCATGTTGTGATGATTTCAGCCATATATTTACTTTCTCAAATAGGCTTTGTATGCAAGAGTTATCGCACTCTGATCAGATTCTCAAACAACTAAAAAGTCAAAGGTCAACTGGCAAAAAAGTCAATGCTGATGTTAGCATGACATCACCAAAGCTAATTAATGATGCTGATGTGGCAGAGACATGTGGAAGCACTACAGCAGTTGACTGGGAAGATGATAGATCCAATCAGAATTGGACACGTGGCATGTGATTTGGGAAAATGTGGTGGTGCCACGTGGCCCAGGCATGGGCAGCCACGTGGCACCCAGTCAGCAGTCGAATGGAAAGTTCCAAAAATAAGTTTCGGGTCCATGGGTTTTGAACCCACAACCACCACCAAGCCCAAGCGCCTTGAAGAATGGTCCAACACCAACACACCATACATGAGACTTATTAATATAAGTCAACAATATATTATATATGTTGCATATGTATTAAGGTTGGCACGGAGGGGGCTCGGGCTAAGCCCCAGCCCATGGTTACGTTCTACCATACCACATGACCATGCTGCAGATGTAGCGAATGGGGTTTGGATAGGCACTAGCCCTCGTATCTTGGGTTGTTCCCACATGACCGATACCTAATCCTCCAAAGGCGCACGATGGGTTTATCTTCTAGACCCTGATCCCATGCAAAGCGCAATAGAACCAGGAGCTAGCACAATTTAAGGGGCCAACGCTTAGCCCTTTGGGCTAGCGCTTGGCCATTTATAGTGCATGTGACCAAGTTTTGAGGAGCACGCTCCATTTTTTGGGGGCTTAACCATATATTATGGTTTAAAAGTGGGGTTTTACCCTATTAATGTAATTTTAAATGATTTTGCCTGATATTATGACCAAAATTGGTTTTTTTAGGATATCTTGGCCATTTAGAGAGGGATTTGATCCCAGAAAGAGGCCATATCTTCAGGGGAAGTTGGGATTCCTCATTTGAGCCTGAAAACTATAAAAACCATGCTTTTTGAAGCTTGGAATACAACTTTTGATGCAGGGATTTGAAGGAGCAACTTGTAATTTTTGGCCTTTTCTCATGTTTTGAGAGGCATTTTTTCCATGTTTTTGAGAGGACTTTGATGAGGCATGTATGAATCTGAGCAAGGAGGTCCTGCACAACATATATGAAGCATGTAATGTAACAACAAAGAGCCTATGTAAGAGAACTTTGAGCATTTAAAGAGCAATAAAGAGGTCCTCCACTTGGAAGCGGGCCCAGAGACGTAGCCAACGATTGATGAACTTCGTTAACAAGTTCTTGTCTCTATTTCTCTTTCTGTTTTGTTTTTCTTTTCTCTTAATTTACAACATGGTTATCAATGGCTGATCTCTTTAATCATTAATGAGCATCAAGTAAAAGTCACATTTGATATTCCGCAAACAAGATAATAAGTTTATGTATTTTGCATTCTTATCGATCCGATGCATAAAGTACATTAAACTAACTTGCAATTATCAGTAATACCTTCATTTGTGGATCAAGTTTATGGTATAATATCATTTGGTTTTGAAGGTTTGACAGGAATTGCAAGCATTGGATGCTCACCAGAGAAAAACTCAGAGGAGAAGGCCAACTTGAGGCTCTTAATACAAAGATTCAAAGGAGACCACATAAACAAGAGATGTCTTCACCAAGAAAACTAGGTCCTTTTTCATCTGAGGATGATTTATTTGATTCATTTCAGTTGATTAAAGCCATGGTAGAGGAACTTTATCAGGAAAGAGGACTGCGAAGAAATCCAAAATTTGAAGAAGGCGAATCTTCAGTAAGAGTAGAAGGAGGAGTTGGAGGTGGTGGACCTTCAGAACCTTCTTCTCCTTCATCCTCGTCATCTACAAGTGAAGCAAGTGTACATCCCTCCAAGTATAAGCAACCTAAGAAAACTCATCATTCTTTTGATATGCCTTTATTAAAGTTAGATGTAAAGTTTCAATAACCCACTTATGATGGTGAATTAGATGCAGAAAAGCTAGATAATTGGGTGAGATGGTTAGAAGTCTATTACATGATACAAAGTATTGTTGATGATGAAACAAAGATCCAACTTGCAAGTCTCAAATTGGGAGGCACAACTCTCATATGGTGGGAAAGCAAAACTAAGGATGATCTCAATAAAAATGGTAAAACAATCTCTTCCTGAAATGACTTTATCATTGCATTGAAGAAACAATTCTATCCATTAGCTACATGCAACAAAAAATGATGAATTGGAAAATTTTAAGGCAAGCTAAAGGTCAAAGTGTACAAGAATATACTCAAATATTTCGTAAGAAAGCATTAAATTTGGGTATTCTGTTATATACACAAGAGACACTCCTAAAGTATATTGGTGGTTTACATTCTTATTTCAAGCATACTATTCTTATGCTAAATCCGTCTAACTTTGATGAAGTATGTTTACAAGACATTCACATTGAATCAAGTAAAGGGAATGTTGGTGATAGTGTTTCTATAGATACTTGGCAAGGAGAGGATTCAGGGAAAAGAAAAGAGAAAGGGAAGAAGACAACCACAACAAGAAAGGATAAACCTACTTGGAAGCATTGCAAGAAAGTAGGCCATGATGAAGATCGGTGTTGGATCTTACATCCTGAAATGAAGCCAAAGAAGTATGCCAACCAAGGAAGGAAGAATAACACAGTTGTGACAGTTCAATTGGATCTTGGATCAGATTCTGGTGATGAGACACATGTTGTAGCTATGGGAATCCGAGGTATAAATTATGTTGCAAGTACTAGCTCTTCTAATTCAATTGTTGTAAATGATGAGTGTCAAAGGAGTGAACTTTTCCACATAAGGGTTATAACACATAATGTTAAAGTTGATACTCTTGTAGACAGTGGATCACAAGCCAATCTAATCAATGAAGAGGTTGTAAATAACTTGGGACTTGAAACTAAGTCACATCCTAAACCATATCCATTGGGATGGATATGTGGTGATAATAATTTTGCAAGTAACCAAGCAATGTAAAATCAAGTTTGCAATCACTTCTAATTATGTTGATGAAGTAGAGCTTGATATAGTGCCACTGGACATATGTGGAATTGTATTGGGAAGCCCATACCTTTATGATAGGAAAGCTATATTCTACAGGGAGGAAAATAAATATTGCTTCAAGAAAGATGGGAAAGAGTACATTGTTCATGCTCATCGCATGAAAACTGACAGATCTTTTGCAGCTACAATGCAGTTAAAAAGGATGGTAAATGCAAGAAAAAGTTTAACACTTATGTCTGTAACAAAACGGTAAAATAGTGATGCTAAACATGAGATGGTTCAGTATGTTTCAAACAGTCATGAAGTGTCACCGGAGGTACAACATGAGGTTCAACTGCATAATTTGATTACTGTTCTTGTTCAAAAGGGGAAGCATGTTGTTTCATTCTCATTAGCATGTCTAGTATTGTTGATTAGTTTGCTGCTATTCAGTGGTGTACGACTTCTAACTGTGACAAAGAATGTAGATGATTGTGCAATTGATGGGATGATTACTTTAGTAAACAATGCTATCTCAATTTTCATGTTTGTTGTGATTAGTCAAGTGATCATTGTCTCGACAGAGAGAATGGCTGATATAGGACAAGTGGGGAGGCAATACCCTCACTTCTTACCTAAGTAAAAGCAGACTTTTGGTGGTCCAAAAGATTCCAAAATGGAGAGGAATGATCCAGGAGGCTCCCCAAGCTCAGAAAATGCTCAAAAATGAAAGTTCTTAGAATTGAGTGAAACCAATTCCATTGCGACTGGCTCTTCGTGCTGATTCCGACCATATATTTACTTTCTCAAATGGGCTCCGTATGCAATAGTTATCGCACTCTGATCAGATTCTCAAATAACTAAAAAGTCAAAGGTCAACTGGCAAAAAAGTCAATGCTGACATCAACATGACATCACCAAAGCTAATTAATGATGCTGATGTGGCAGAGACATGTGGCAACACTGTAGCATTTGACTGGGTAGATGACAGATCCAATCAGAATTGGACACATGGCATGTGATTGGGAAAATGTGGTGGTGCCACGTGGCCCATGCATGGGCAGCCACGTGGCACCCAGTCGGCAGCCACGTGGCACCCAGTCGGCAGCCACGTGGCACCCAGTCGGCAGCCACGTGGCACCCAGTCAGCAGACGAATGGAGAGTTCTAAAAATAATTTTGGGGTCCATGGGTTTTGAACCCACAACCACCACCAAGCCCAAGCGCCTTGAAGAATGGTCCAACACCAACGCACCATAGATGAGACTTATTAATATAAGTCAACGATATATTATATATGTTGCATATGTATTAAGGTTGGCGTGGAGGCGGCTGGGGCTAAGCCCCAACCCATGGTTACGTTCTACCATACCACATGACCATGCAGAAGACATAGCGCAGAGGGTTTGGATAGGCGCTAGCCCTCGGATCTCGGGTTGTTCCCACATGACTGGTACCTAATCCTCCAAAGGCGTGCAGGGGGTTTATCTTCTAGACCCTGATTCCATGCAAAGCGCAACAAAACCAGGAGCTAGCGCGATTTAACAGGCCAACGCTTAGCCCTTTGGGCTAGCGCTTGGCCATTTATAGTGCATGTGACCAAGTTTTGAGGAGCACACACCATTTTTTTGGGGCTTAACCATATATTATGGTTTAAAAGTGGGTTTTTACCCCGTTATTGTAATTTTAAATGATTTTGCCTGATATTATGACCAGAATTGGTTTTTTTAGGATATCTTAGCCATTTGGAGGGGGATTTGATCCCAAAAAGAGGCCATATCTTCAGGGGAAGTTGGTCTTCCTCATATGAGGCTGAAAACTATAAAAAATAGGCTTTTTGAAGCTTGGAAGACAACTTTTGATGCAGGGATTTGTAGGAGCATCTTGTAATTTTTGGCCTTTTCTCATGTTTTGAGAGGCATTTTTGCCATGTTTTTGAGAGGAATTTGATGAGGCATGTATGAATCTGAGCAAGGAAACAACATATATGAATCATGTAATGTAACAACAAAGAGCCTATGTAAGAGAACTTTGAGCATTTAAAGAGCAATAAAGAGGTCCTCCACTTGGAAGTGGGTCCAGAGACATAGCCAACGATTGGTGAACTTCGTTAACAAGTTCTTGTCTCTATTTCTCTTTCTGTTTTGTTGTTCTTTTGCCTTCATTTACAACATGGTTATCAATGGGTGATCTCTTTAATCATTAATGAGCATCAAGTAAAATTCACATTTGATATTCCGCAAACAAGATAATAAGTTTATGTATTTTGCATTCTTATAGATCCGATGCATAAAGTACATTAAACTAACTTGCAATTTATCAATAATACCTTCATTTTTGGATCATTTTGGGAATTCCATTTTTTCGCTGTCTTCAATCTTTGGTACTTGAAAAAATAATTCGGTGTGTCTTTTGCTTAGCAGTCTGTCGGCTCTGATACCATGTAAATGTGTTGAACCTGCACATAATAGATCTAGCTAGAAAATACTGCACACATTTTCGGAGAGAAATTGAGAAAGAAGAAGCAAGAGAGAAACAATGGAAGAATTATCATTAACCAAATGAATGAATGATAATTTACACATGATATACTCTGTATAACTCAAACAATGTGAACTGGAGGAGAAGCCAATGCACCATAGTGGTGGTCTAGAGTGATTTGGACATACACCGGCAGTTATGGGAGTAAACTACCACCTACTCTAGTCTTTCATGCAGTTACGGGAGTGAACTGCCACCTAGTTGAGTTAACTAGTCTATCAGTCTTCAGTTAACTGACTGAAACAGAGTGAAGTGAGGAGGAGAGCATGGAATCATGGGTAATGCGCTAGTATGGTGATGATCCCAAGGACAATGTGCATTAGTTGGTGATGATCCCAAGGTTGCATGGTGATAATCCCAATGTAGCATCTAGACTCCACTCAACTGATCAAACTGAAGTGAAAACTGAAAAGAATATTCTCCCTAGAGGAATATTCTTTCTAAAATATAGGAGACTGAATAATGACTAATAAGCATAGGAAAAACCTTAGGAAAAGAAATCCTAGGTGTGTGTGAAGTAACTCCAACATAGTTGTGGGTGTAGCATGAAGCTCATAAAGCACTGTGGATTTAAGTTGTGATTGTTTTCTTAAATACAAACGACGTTTGTAGAGAAGCTCATCATTGTGCCAAGAGTACCCTGGGAAAACTAAAGAATTTTCTTGCAATTGTTGGATCACATGCGAAATTTTAGGATCTTGTAGCCATTCCCAGAAAACAACTTGGATCCAATCTAGTACAATGAAGGATATGGAGAAAAGGGACCCTTCATCTTCATATTTTCGAGAAAGAGTGTCAACAACCACATTTTCTTTGTCTTTCTTGTAAATGATCTCATAATCATATCCAAAGAGCTTAGTTACCCATTTTTGTTTCTCTTGAGAGGAAGGTTGTTGCTCCATAAAATACTTGAGGCTTTGATGATCTATCTTAATTTGGAATTGTTTCCCCAAAAGATAAGAGCGCCATAGATCCATTGCATGTAGAATAGCCAACATTTCCTTTTCATAGATTGATTGGCCTAAATGGTGTTATAACAATTGTTATAATAGCCAACTCCTCTCCAGGAGGCATCACATTCCAGGACAAAGGTCTTTGTGAAATCAGGAAGGGCTAAGACCAGAGTAGTGGGCATAGCCGCCTTCAATGCTTGAAAGGCCTAACCAGCTACGGGAGTCCAAGTGAAAGAATTCCTTTTAAGGAGAGAAGTGAGAGGCACTACAATCTTTCCATAGTTTTGAACAAACTTGCGATAATAGCTGGTTAAACCCAGAAAACCACGCAATATTTTGATAGTCTTGGGGCGAGGCCAATCCTGCTTTGCTTCAATATTCTTAGGATCCACCCGGACACCAGCTTTGTCAACAATATGACCCAAGTACTCAACTTCTGAGGTGCGAAAGGATAATTTAGAGTGTTTGAGGAAAAGTTGATGCTGAGAGAGTAGATGGAGAACTTGATCCACATGGGAAAGATGGGATTGCCAAGTTTTACTATAGATGAGAATATCATCAAAGAAGACTAAGACAAAATGACGAAGAAAAGGGTGGAAGACATGATTCATGAGGCTTTGGAAGGTGGAGGGGAAATTACATAGGACAAAGGGCATGGCCAAGAACTCATAGTGTCCCTCATGAGTTCGAAAGGTAGTCTTGGGGATGTCAGCATCTTTCATACGTATCTGGTGGTAGTCAGAACGCAATTCAAGTTTAGTGAAGTATTGAGCACCACTCAACTCATCCAAGAGATCATCAATGACATGAATGTGAAACTTGTCCTTGATGGTGAGTTTATTGAGGGCACGAAATTCAGGACACATGCACGAAGTACCTTCTTTCTTAACGACCATGACCACATGAGGAGAATAAGGGCTGGTACTGGGGGGGATAACACCCGCTTGGAGCAATTCCTGCATTATTTTCTCAATTTCATTCTTCTGGGAAAATTGATGACGATAAGGGAGAACATTGGGAGGAAGACTGTCAGGAACAATGGGTATGGAATGATCATGAACACCACGAGAAGGCGGAAGTCCCCAAGGAGTGGAAAAAACAGCTTGGTTTTTTGAGAGAATAGCTTGGAGGTCAGGATGCACAAAGGGTGTCTCAACCGCTTGAATAGAATGGAGTTGAGCAATAATAATGGAGTGATCTTTCTTGAGGAGATTTTCCATGCGATGGGAACTGATGATCTCAAGAAAACTAGTTGTGAGACCTTAGAAGTGATACATTTGTCCCTCCTGGTGGAATTGCATGGTTAATTCCTTAAAATACATAAGATTGGGACCCAAAGTGCGTAACCATTCAACACCTAGCACAATGTCACAACTTCCCATTTCAATGGAAAACATATGAGATTTCATGTGGTAATGTCCAATTTGAAGACATACATTTTCATAATGTCCACCACATTTCATGGACCCACCATTGGCTATCATGATTTGAAAATTATTGTCAGGACAAATATATCAATTGCTTTCCTGGGCAATGTGACGATGAATAAAATTGTGGGTGCTACCACTGTCAACAAGGATGATGACCTTCCTATGCTTAATCTAGCCAATGAGATTGAGGGGTTGTGGAGTAGAGAAGCTAGTGAGGGCAAGTAAGGAAATGAGTGGTTCAACTTCAGGTGGTTCAACGGGCTCCTGGGTAGCATCGGGAAAGGAGGGCTCTTCAACAAGTAGAATTGTCACATCTTCTTCAGGAACATCTTCAGAAATGGCCATAAAAATCTTTTGTTCCTTACACTTATGCCCCGAAAAATATTTTTCATCACAATTATAGCAAGCACCCTTCAGTTGGCGTTCAACCATTTCATCCCCAGTTAATTTATGGACCTTGAGGGGAGTGACAGGGGGGTTAGGATTAGTGGGTCAAGGGCGAGGAACAAAAGAGGAATTTTTGTTCTGGTAAAAAACAACTCATTGGGCCTATTTAACACATTTAGTAGCTTCCAACCAAGTTTGAGGGAGAGCCATGAGAACTTAGGATCATATTTCATCCTTTAGGCCACTGATAAAGCATTCATGGAAGAAAGCACCTGACATGCCCTCGGTTTGAAAGGCCAAATGCTAAAAATCAGTTATAAAGTATTCCATTGTGCCTGATTGTTTCAACTTGGTCAAACGACCGAGATAGTGGGTATCAGTGTCAAAGTGGCCATAGAGCTCTGCAACAAACTGGGTCCAGGCAATATACCCCTGACACAAATTTTTACACCATTGCCACCATTTCCATCGTTCAAGATCTAGATAGAGGACAACATAGCGAAGTTTGGCCAACTCATCAGTAATACCATGCAAAGAAAAATAATGCTCCATTTGAGTGACCCAACTCGTAGGATCAGAGCCATCAAATTTATTGACCTCGACGCGGGGAAGATGGGAATCACGCTGAAATGAGATGGATTTAAAATGCAGAGAATGAGAGGAATTAGTAGCATCTGGTTGGTCCGAGGAGGAAGGACCCGAAGGGCGTTTCAACAATTGGTTGACAACAGACTCGAGGGTGTTAAATTGGTTCATGAATTTGGCTTCCATGGTGTCAAATTTGTGTTGGACTTGGGTCTCGAATTGTGCAAGGTGGGAATTGATAGAGCCAATCTCAAAGGTCATATGTTGGATGGATTCTTGGGCTTGATTGATGAAATCTTGCAGGTCTTGGTTGCGAGTGGTGTCCATTTGGAGAGGGGGAGTGTGGGTAAGGAAAAATTGGTGGGTGGGACAACAAAAAAGGACTTATAAGTGATGGGTACCACAACGATCAAGGTGATAAGGGAAATATAATGGAATAGGTGGAAAAATATGGAAGATAAGAAGGGGTCGGGTCCATTGAAAATAAATAAATAAATGAAAGGTATGGTTGTGATTAGGGAGAAAAGGGGAATCCAATGGGATAGGTCCCAAATAAGTGTGTCGGTGGGACCACTATACTCTTTTTTTTTACTCCTATGGAGTTATACTTCGACCTGAATAATACTATAGTGATGAAATGCCCAAATGCTTAACAAGAAGAAATGTGTAGTAATTTCGCAACCAGAATGCAGAAGGCACAGTTGCGAGGAAATAGATCTTGTCTATTTTGCTTTTGTTTTCGTCCCAAGGGGTAGGGTATTTAGGGTTTCTATAGACAAGGGTTTTCCCTGTGCTATAACTCGCTGATATACGTGCGGGGTCCAACAGTAGTACTCGACCCAATATCTTAGGGCACCAACGAAGGAGGCTAGACCATTCCCTTAGCCGTGCTACCCGACTACCCAAGTACTAGAGAGTATCTTCCCGAGTGTTGTTCTCGGTGGTACTATAACAGTCAGGCGGCTAGTCGGTTTATCTATGGAGGGCTTCAGGAGATCTAGGTCAATCCGTATACAGGTGTTGTCTGATACGCTACCACTCGAAGGGGTACCAAGAGGGGTTACAAGGGTGGCCAACAACTGTGTGCTTGAGTACCTCTTGTATTTTCTGCGTGTATTACTCCCCGACCACAGGTTTATGTGTGTAACAATAGATCTGTGTAGCTTTAAGATGTCAGAATACATCTCTACCCTGAAAAAAAATTAACCCACAATTTTTTGCCGAGGAAAGTGCTCTGATACCACTTGTAGTATTCAAATATAAAATAGTATGCAAAACATAAATATTTAGCTAGAAATGGCAGAACAACAATGATATTTAATGTAACACAACCACTACGGGAGCTAAGATTTTTCTCCTTTTCCTTTCTTCTTCATTGTCGAGGGACAGAGTTCTCGAATTCCTACGAGGTTATGGCGTAGGCTAGATCTTCCAATCGGGACCTTCACCAAACCAATTCACGGGTTCTTTTGTTGAAAATATGTCGTGTACAATTCACGCACCAAGTGTAGGATTTACTTCCACGTGTCCATCGGTTGTGACCTTGGGCTAATTCAAGAGGTTCCTTTCGCATTTCGGGACTTCGAAAACTGGGAGTTTGAAATGCAAAGGAGTCGAGTCCTTTGACACCCCGAAACCCAAAATCCTATTCACACCAAGCCGCTCCGGGATTTCACCTACCAGGACTTCGCGTACCGGGATTTTGCGATGTATGAAGACGAGGGTTCATACCCTTTGGTTTCTTGGGTGCTGCAACACCGAAGCCCATATATCTACTAGGCTCATTTTGGGGTTTTGCAAGCCTGGATTTTGCGATATGCGAAGACAAGAGGTTTGCCCTTGGGTATCCTAGGTGCCGAAACGCCGAAACACCAAACTCTAGCCAAGCTATACCATTTCGGGGTTTCTCACATCGAGATTTCGCGTCTGGTGAATACAAGGAAACTGACCCTTAGGATTCCCGGGTGCTGAAATGCCGAAACATCAAAATCTATTCACGCTCTATCATCTTGGGTTTTGCAAGTCGGGATTTCACGATATGCGAGGACGAGGGGCCTCACATCTAGGATATTTGGGAGTCGAAACTTCGAAGCTCATATATCCACTAAACTTACTTCGGGGTTTCGCAAGTCAGGATTTCGCGATGTGCAATGACAAGAGGTCTCGCATCTGAGTTTCTCGAGAGCCGAAACTCCGAATCTCATATATATACGCTAAGCTCATTTTGGGGTTTCGCAAGTAGGGATTTCGTGATGTGTGATGACAAGAGGTCTCACATCTGAGTTTCCCGGGAGCCGAAACTCTGAAACGCCGATATATATATATCTATGAGGCTAAGTTCATTTCGGGGTCTCGCAAGTCAGGATTTCGGGACTGGCGATTACAAGAGAACTTACCCTTAGGTATCCCGGGTGCCAAAAAATCCAAACTCTAGACACGCTATGCCATTTCGGGGTTTCACAAGTCAGGATTTCAGGAATGACGAGTACAAGAGACTGACCCTTGGGTTTCCCGGGTGCCAAAACACCGAAACATCCAAACTCTAGACACACTATGCCATTTCGAGGTTTCACAAGTCGGGATTTCGGGATTGGCGAGTACAAGAGACTTGCCTTTAGATATCCCGGGTGCCAAAACACCGAAACACCATATCTCATCCGCGCTATTATCATTTCGGGGTCTTGCAAGTCAGGATTTCGGGACTGGCGAGTACAAGAGACTTGCCTTTAGATATCCCGGGTGCCGAAACACCAAGACTTATCCACGCTAGACCTTTTCGGGGTTTCCTACTTCAGGATTTCGTGATTGGGGAGTACAAGGGAACTTACCCTTGGATTTCCCGGGTGTCGAAACACCGAAAGACCAAACTCTGAGGGAACCATTCTTGCTGGTGCAAGGTCTCCAGACTTAGGCCATAAAATCCTTCAATGGATTCTTGGGTAATTATCACCAGGATTGGGGACATGACTGAAAGGCCTTCTTAACTTATCGAGCTATGAACTTTGTGATAGGGGTGAGGTAAGCTTAGATATTTACTTAAACGGTAGTCCTTTCAAGGAACTCACTCCAGCTTTGGAATAGTGAGGGAACCTTCCCACAAGGAGGTATATATATATATATATATATATATATATATATATATGAACCGAATATGGCCATACAAGTATAAGCATGCATCCA
>JASDQU010187342.1:0-15099 GCA_032191745.1 Picea mariana | reverse complement strand
CTAAACCTAGTAATTACAGGTTTAGAATATGAACGGTGTGGAAAGGATTGTAAATATTTATTATATTTATTGTTGGGTATATATTATATTTTTTAGTTAAGAAATTAGGATTGTGGTTTAGTTAAGGAATTAGGGTTGTTAGTTATTGGATTAGGGTTTTAGATGTTATTGGATTATATATATATATTGTATTGTAAACAATATAGAATGTGAATGGATATAAAATATATTGTGTTTTTATTGATTTAGTTTTCCTTAAAAAAATAGTGTATTTACCATTATATCTTTTATATTATTTTTCTTTATTAAAAAAAATATTTACAATAAAAAGCTATTTGCAATAAATAAATGTACAAGAATGAAAAACCAAATGAGATTTTTAATGTAAGGAAGTTGAAAAGTCTTACACTAGGAACTTCAAGGATGGAAATATATTATATAGAATCCACTACGCCTATTCTTTGCAGTGATACGATTAGACTATATGAATACAGGTTAGAAATCCATAACTGAACTGTGATCTAGAGAGTCATTTAATAATCAAATTCAAAGCTCGGTGGCGAACGTATATTGTTTACAATCCTTATTTTTTGAATTTATTGCAAACTTGGGGATTATATTCAAATCTTTGCAAAGATAAGTCAATGCCAACTTCAACTTGATACATACATTTCGTCATGTTCACGAGGATGACAAGAACACAATGGCCCCGATCTTCTCTTAATTTTTAACAATTTCATTGTTCAGAGTAAGTTACTGTTGTTGTCACAAATTTAATGTGAAATTCGTATAAAGATTAGTCAATGAAAACTTCAATTTGATATGTACGTTTCGTCTACGTCTTCTGTTCACGAGGATGACAAGAACACAATGGCCCCGATCTTCTCTTATATTTTAGTGTTCGTCTTGATATGTAAGTGCCGTGACAAATTTAATATGAAATTCATATAAAGATTAATCAATGAATGGAAGCAATGGAAGCAAAGATTAATATGGCCCGAATGGAAGCAAAGATTAATATGGCCAGAATGGAAGCAATGAAAATGTTCTTGGATTATGCATGCTCCAAAATTATCAAATTGTATTAGATGGACGTAAAATCATCTTTGCTAAATGGAGAATTAGAAGAAGAAGTCTACATAGAACAACCATAAGGGTTTCTACTATCAGAAAATGAAGATTATGTTTGCATCTTCAAGAAAGCTCTGTATGGACTTAAGAAAGCTCTCGTACTCAATATTGGATAGGTACTTATAGCAACAAAAATTTAGAAGGGGAAATGAAAATAGTAACCTCTACATAAAATTGGATCAAGGTAGTATGATTATTATTGAAGTGTATGTTAATCACATCATCTTTGAAAGTGATGATGATAGATTGAGTCAAAATGTTTCCAAGAATATACATAATGAATTTGAAATGTCCCTACTTGGGGAGTTGACTTTCTTCTTGGGACTCCAAATATCTCAACTAGATGAAGGCATTTTCATTTATTAAATCAAGTACATCAAGAAAATGTTAAAGAAGTTCAAAATGGAAGAATGTAAACTTGTGAGTACTCCTATGGTTATTGGTTGCAAGTTGATAAAATATGATGAATCTAAGAAGTTGATAAAAGAATCTACAGATCAATGATTGGTAATCTACTCTATGCAACAACTTCAATTTATCTTCTCTATGCATCAAAGGAAACCCATGTTTTAGCAGTGAAAGGGATCTTCGGATATCTTAAAGGAACAACATATTTTTGGCTATGGGTTAACCATGATCACCTACATAGATGTAGATTGAGAAGGAAGTATTGGTGAGAGAAGAAGTACAAGTGGAGCATATTTTTACTTAGGTGAATTCTTAGTGTCCTAGTTGAGCAAGAAGCAAACTTCGGTATCCTTATCCACAATAGAAGCAGAATATATCGCAACAGCAACATGTTGTACTCAGAGTCTCTAGATGAATCAAACCCTGCAAGACATACAAGTGAGATATGATGAGCCTATTTCGATACTCTGTGACAACACCAGTGCTATAAACATCTCCAAGAATCCAATGATGCATTCCAAGACCAAACATATTCCTATTAAGTTCCACTTTCTGCGGGAACAAGTCCAGGAAAACAATATCAAGTTAGAGTACATTGGGATGAGAGAAAATATTGCAGACATATTCACAGAGCCTCTTTCTAGGGATACCTTTGAGTATCTTCAAAAAAAACTTGGAGTAATTTCTGCTCCAAATTGATTTCCATAATCTTCTACAAGAACAAAAAGGGGAATATTGTCAGTGTAACATCAAGTTCCATTGATCACATTACATAAATTGAATTATTCTTTGAGGCCAACACTTGCGAGCAAGTGATCCGATTAAAACATGGTATATTATGATTATCATTTTTGGTTTATGTGTTTATGCTAAGATTTAGAATTGAAATTGATATGTTATTGATATTGATGTATATAATTGATAGGTATTATGATGAAGTTTCATGAGTGTGTAGGAAGCGTGACATGATGATGATGTTGATGACATCGACCAACTTTCTTGGACTCTAGATTGAGTCGGGGAGTGGATTATTTACTTTGGTTATGAATATTTGATTTGTTATGCATATATATTATATGGTGATTTCAGTTATGGATTTCATATATATGATTTATTGATGTTATCTTTGTCAGCGGATGCATGAATGGTGATGCTTGCTAATCCGATTCACATATGGAGTAAAGGGGTCATACACATATATTAGATGGATGAGGGAGAGGTGTGGCAATGTCCCTGTCACAACTTACTAGCCATCCCATTCTGACCTGAATTGAAGGTTAATGACTACATTGTTTTGATTGATTCATGATGTTGTGAGGACATATAAAGATAGTCTCTCATGAGGATTTTTGAGGGGCGTGCAATAAGCGGATTTCTTATTCCTCAATAATCCATTAGTCTCACACAAGGTCGACAAGTGGAGCATTGACTCCAAGCGTCAAACAACTTTCAAACTAAGTCAACAACAAGTGGCACCCTTAGAGAAAAGTGATGCATCTTGAAGAGCACATCGCGTGAATACATTGTGAGTCAATAAAAATATAGAATACCCTAGAAAATAAAATGAATTCTTAGACCTCTTAGAGAATAAAAACAATTAATTAGAAATGATAGAAAAGAGAAATGAATTTATATAACTTTATGTTAAATTTGAAAGAGAAAAAATTATTATCCAAGTTTATTTGGTATGCTTAATAAAATTCTAGAAATGGTAGGAATGGGTCAAAGGGAGACTAGACAAATTAAAATTTAGAGAGAGGAGAATAAATTAATACATGTGCATAATATATGCATGAAATTAATAAAAGAAATTTTTAAATCAAAAGAAATTAACTCATGAGAGAATGGGTAGTCAACATGGAGTTAGAATCCTATGTCAATCTAGAATCAAAAGCCTAACTAGAAGAAGATTCATAATCAAACTCCAACTATAAATTAGTTGGGAGAAACAATAAAAGAGAATTTGGGGAACTAAAGGAGAACTAGGAGAAAATCTAGGAACTAATTGAGGAATGTGAGGGGAAATGCATAATTATTTAAATTAAAATGAATTAAACATGTGCAACCTCGAAAAAACATGACATGTGTTGGGGGTGAATAATATTAATTTTAATTATTAAAAAATAGCTAATATTGCATGAGAAGACAAGTGTCAAACCAAATTGTTTTATAAAAGAAAGGTGAGGAAGAAGGAGAGGTACCCTATTGCTGGATGAATGAAATGTTGCTGAAATTTATATTGACTAAGTTTACTTGTGTGAGTTGGGCTTCAAGCTTTGTGCAAGAGGTGGAAGCCTCTCCTTGCGAGGGCAAGCTTGAGCTAGTTGGATCTGCATTTTTGTGTGTGGCCCCTTTGCGGGTCAGGGGGCTAAGGGGGAACAAGAGTACCCCTTGCATTGGTTGGGAGGTGTTGGAATATTTCTTGTTGTCATTGCTTTCAACCCTAGTCATTGGTTGTAGTTATTGATGTCAACCCTAGCCATTGACTTTTGGACCCAACAGTTGATCAAAGTAGATAGACATGAAGGAAATTACACATGAAGGTACAACACCCATGGATGGATAGTATAAGTCATGTCCCTTCCGGTGGTATGTGTCACGTCACATGGATCCTCACGATTGAGGAGAAATGAATTTTTGAAGATGACAATGTGAATTGAACCAGAAGCTACATGTCGACCCTAATGTTAAAAGGAAGTGACAAAAAGGGTATAAATACATCTCATTATACATTCATTTTTCAACACACACAATTTTGTTAATGAACAAGGAGATATAAGTCGAATTTCAGAGGAAATATGAGGTAAAGAAGGTTGAATTTCAAGGGAGGATGAAGTCTTTTGGTGATGTGTTCTAAGGTATGTTATTTACAGGTCATCTTACCATTTTCACTATAAAAAAAATTCTAGAACGATTCAGATGGTGAAATTTGTATGCTATTGCGAAGACATATCTAGGTACCCGTGGTAAAAATTTAATCTCTTTATTTGCTATAATTTTGGAGATACACTCTGTGGAAGATAGGGTTTTTGACTAGTCTTGAAGCTCGTCATAAACATGTGTTCTGGGTAAAATAGTCATAACATATTCATAAAAAATATACATGAAGTGAGAACAATTGCATTGGAAAGAGTATGGGCGGTAGTTTCCTGTGTAAGAATTTCAAAATCTTATATTAAATATTTAGCGCGGGGCATGCTGTACAAGTTTTCTCTCCTGAATAAACCAGAATTGAATAAGGTCTACCATTTTCTCTATAACTCCTTTTATGGGAGGATTAAAGGAGTGAAACTTGGAGGATTTTCAGAGAATACATTGAGTTATATTATCTATAGGATCAGATTATTCTAAGAAGTGAAGAATTGCAGAAGTTGAAGAAGTCTCAGGAAACATTATCAGGTTCTATGTGATGGTTAGTTGATGGTGATAATTTAATGTAAAGTTTTATTATCTCTCATATATTATTGGGTGGAAGGAAGGGGAAAAGATGGAGAGTTCAACCCTCTCTTGATATTGGAGGGTCGTATCTTCCTTTTGTAGGTTTATCCCTCCCTTTATATTTAGAAGTTCTAGCTACCTATGGAAGTCATTACTTCCCTTGAACGATAACTATTGATTATTTCTCATATATTGTGCATGGTGTATTGTGGTGTATTAGTGTAACTCTTTTACTATTGTTCATTGCTCATTGGATATAATTGAATATATAATATGGTTGAAGTATAAGTTGAAAAAGTTTTTAAATTGTACATGATATTGATTCATCCCCCTCTCGGTATCATCAACTAATATCAGAGACTGTTGCCTTCAGAGCAGTTTAACCATTGGAAGGAAAATCCTGAGCAGAGATGGATGACCATGAGTACATTCCAAATGGGATTCAACGATTTGATGGAATCAATTATGCATACTGGAGTGATAGAGTGAAAACTTACATAACAACTTTGGGAGTAGACATTTGGTACTCAATTGTAAATGGCTATGTAATCCCAAATAATACTCCAACCGATCCAAATGAGAAGAAGCTTATGAGTTGTAATTCAAAAGTCATACATGTTATTCCAGGAGCATTGGCACCAACCATTTCCATCAAAGTGATAGGATGCAACACTGCTAAAGATGTATGGGACAAACTCAAGAATATATATGAAGGTGATCCAAAATTTAAGCAGGTCAAGCTTCAATGACATACATCAGAATTTGAAAATTTGAAGATGGATGAAAAGGAAGGTATTGCAACATATTTTCTTAGAGTTGATGAAGTTGTTAATGCTATCATAGGATTAGGTGAAGAGCTCAATGAATCCTTGGTTGTACAAAACGTGTTGAGATCACTTCTCTTGAAGTATGATGCTAAGGTCTCTACCATTGAAGAAACTAGGGACTTGACCAAAATAAAAATGGATGAATTACATGGGTCTCTTATAGCATATGAAATGAGAACGGGTACAAAAAGTGACCAGCCAAACAATGAAGAAACCTTCAAACCTATAAACAAGACAAAATACAAGGATAACAACCTTGATGAAGAAATAGAAAATTTTGTAAGAATGTTCTAGAAGGGAACTGGAAGATACAAAGGTAAGTCTCCTCTCAAATGATTTAATTGTGGTAGAATAGGACATATTGTTGAAAACTGCTACTATAAAAAGAGAAGTCTCAACAATAAAAAGAGCTTCTACTCCAAGGATGATGGCATCTCCTCATATGAGAGTGATGAAGATGATAATGATGGAGGAGAAGTAATTTTCATAGCCCAAGAAACCCAGGATGATGATCACAAGAGTTCTAAAGAAGAAGAAATCATTTCTAAAGAAGATTCAGATGAAGAAACCAACCTTGATTCCTTTTGGGGATACAAAGACAACGTAGAGAGAGAACAAGAAGATAAGAATATTGAAAAGTTGAAGCATGTTGAAACTGAAAATAACAAGCTTAGAAACACAAACATAATACTAAAAGGTGAATTGAGTAGTTGTGAAGAAGAGAATTACAGGCTTGAAAAGACCATTGGTAGCTTGAAGGAACAATTAGAAGATTATGAAAAATTGAAAGAAAAATTCGATCACACAAAAGGGGAGCTACTATTGACAATAGAAAATTTGAAGAAGTTCGAAAAAAAGCATTGAAAAATTAGATGAGATCCTTAGAAGTCAAAGATCTCCAAATGACAAGACATGACTAGGATACAATGACAATTTGAAGACAACAAAACAAGAGAAGGAAGATGAAAAGGATGAAACCAACACTCCAAAGCAAGTTGAACAACAAGATAGAATACTAGAATTCATAAGGAATGAAACATCAAGAAGATCCTCTCCCATCAGGTATGAAAGCAATCATTATGAAGGAAACTACAGAAGAATATATCGCGAACCTAGATGGACTACACCACAAAGAAGGTCACTTACTCCTAGGTATCAAATTTTCTTTCTTGGACAGTGTTATACTTATGGAAATTTTGACACAAGGCAATCAATTGTAGAATCAATGAAAGGAATAACTATGCAAGAAACATGAATGGTGAAAATAGTAGATATGGAAATGTTCGCAGACCTGTCAACAAAAACTATAATCCATTTCACCCATTAATGGAACAACATATTGTATGCTACAAATGCAATAATCTTGGTCACAAAGCACGAGATTGTAGAGAGATGAAGGAAGATAATCCTATGTCAAATGTCCCTATACCAAATACGGCATGGAAAAGGAAAGAAATTACAAACAATGAAAAATGTCGAATAGCATTGGTCGCTAAAGAATGAAAAGAAGAAGATGAATGGTTCATAAACAATTGGTTCTCATCTCATATGACCAGAGATCAAAGAAAATGTGTCAGCTTGAAGAAAAAGGGTGGAAATGTTGCATTTGGAGATTACTCATCTACCAAAATACTTCGAAAAGGAATTGTAAAGCCTGGAAGTGAAAATGTAAAAGTAGGAAAAGTCCTATTGGTTGAAGATCTAAGGATAATCTCCTTAGTGTTAGCAAAATATGTGATCAAGGATACACTCTTATGTTTGACTCCCGAAAATGTAAAATTAGAGAAAAGAACTGAGGAAGATTGGTTGCAACTGCAACAAGAAGACCGAACAACATATACATCCTAGACTTGAAGAAGAGAGAGAAGACATAAGCCACAAAAGATGATTCAAAGGAAGAAAAAGTCCTAAAAACCAAAAATAAGGATGAAGTATTATTGAGTGCCACATGTTCAGGGGGAGCAATCCCAAAGAAGAAGGTCACCTTATGCCATTGAACTCAGGGGAAGCAGCCCCACCCTTTGCCATTGATATCAAAGGGGGAGATAAATTGGTATCATGATGACAGGGCGAGAGAAATTGGTATCATTGATGTCAACCCTAGTCATTGGTTGTAGTCATTGATGTCAACCCTAGCCATTGGCTTTTGGACCCAACAGTTGATCGAAGTAGATAGACATGAAGGAAATTACACATGCAAGTAAAAAAACCATGGATGGATAGTATAAGTCATGCCACTTCCTATGGTATGTGGCACATCACATGGATCCTCAAGATTGAGGAGAAATAATTTTTTGAAGATGACAATGTGAATTGAAGCATAAACTATATGTCGTCCCTAATGTTAAAAGGAAGTGACATAAAGGGTATAAATACATCTCATTATACATTCAATTTTGAACACACACAAGTTTGTTAATGAAAAATGAGATATAAGTCGAATTTCATAGGAAATATGAGGTAAAGAAGGTAGAATTTCAAGGGAGGATGAAGTCTTTTGGTGATGTGTTCTAAGGTATGTTATTTACAAATCATATTACCATTTTCTCTATAAATTTTTTTCTAGAAAGATTCAGATGGTGAAATTTTTATGATACTGCGAAGACATATCTAGGTACCTGTGGTAAAAATTTCATCTCTTTATTCACTATAATTTTGGAGATACACTCTGTGAAAGACAAGGTTTTTGACTAGTCCTGAAGCTAATAATAAACAGGTGTTCCGGGTAAAACAGTCATAACGTCTTCATAGAGAATCCAAATGAAGTGAGACCAATTGCACTGGAAATAGTATGGGATGTAGTTTCCTATGTAAGAATTTCATAATCTTATTTTAAATATTTAGCATGGGGCATGTTGTACAAGTTCGCTCTCCTAAATAAACCAGAATTGAATAAGGTCTACCATTTTCTCTATAACTCCTTTTCTGGGAGGATTAAAGGAGTCAAACTTGGAGGAGTTTCAGAGAATACATTGAGTTATATTATCTATAGGATCATATTATTCTAATAAGTGAAGAATTGCATAAGTTGAAGAAGTCTCATGAAGCATTATCAGGTTCTATATGATGGTTGTTTGATGGTGATAATTTGATGTAAAGTTTTATTATCTCTCATATATTATTGGGTGGAAGGAAAGGGAAAGGATGGAAAGTTAAACCCTCTCTTAATATTGGAGAATGGTATCTTCCTTTTGGAGGTTTATCCCTCCCTTTATATTTGGAAGTTGTAGCTACCTTTGGAAGTCATTACTTCCCCTGAACAATAACTATTGATTATTTCTCACATATTGTGCATGGTTTATTGTGGTGTATTGGTGTAACTCTTCTACTATTGTTCATTTCTCATTAGATATAATTGAATATATAATCTGGTTGAAGTATAAGTTGAATTTTTTTTTAAATTGTACATGATACTCATTCACCCCCCTCTCAGTATCATCAACATGAAATGAAATGAAATGTTGTTGAAATTTATATTGACTAAGTTTACTTGTGTGATTTGGGCTTCAAGATTTGTGGAAGAGGTGGAAGGCTCTCCTTGCAAGGGAAAGCTTGTGCTAGTTGGATCTAAATTTTTGTGTGTGGCCCCTTTGCGGCTCGGGGGTTTAAGGGGGAAGAAGAGTACCCCTAGTGTTGGTTGGGAGACACCGATGAAGTCTTGGGATTGGAAGGAGAAGGAGTAGATGTTGCGCAAGTTGAAGAAAAAAATCTTATTCATATTCATCCGGTCACTGTATTTAAATTGGATATTAGTAGAATCTCCTTGTATAAAATTCAATTTTCAATGTTATTCATAAACTGGATTATGTGTATCTAATTGTGCACATAACACTTGTGTTAGTCTGCAATGAAATAACTCAGTAATTTGAATGGTTTTTAATGTTTCAGAGATTTTATAGATTTCTATTGATATAATGCTAAGTTAGATCCACATTAACAAATTCTTCATGATATAACAATATTTATTTTATTTATGTTCTATCAAATAAAAAAAATTGAAGTATCACATTTATACTTCGTAATTAGATATACTAGGATAGTAGTAATTAAGTGAAGAAATTTGTTTTGTTGTAGATAAATTCTAGTATGTAAATATGCATGTATTAGACAATATAAAGCCACATGTATGTTTTCCCATTTCCTCCATTTACTCAATTAGATTGTTCGAAAGGATTCATCGATTTTGAATGAGTCTAAAAATCCATTAACGTGTATGTCAATATTTGCACATCATTTTTTCGTTGTGTTTATATATGTGATTGAAAAGACACTCTGGAAAGAAGGCACACATCACCTTAGGTGAATTTTGTTTATCTGAACCCTTTCAAACCCTCAGGATCATATTTGACTTGTTATCGAGTATTGCCCCCAATTGATGTTGAGAACGAAATGTTATCACTATTAATCCATCCTTTTTGGTAGTCTAGCAATTATTTAAAACATGTATATATAGCTTCTTGTTCAATCTAATTATAGATCTACCGATAAAATCTTAGCGTAGTTAGTCGACCCTTGATATCATCGTTTACTCGCAGTTAGTGGTCTATAGGTTCACTATAGATATATTTAAGTAACTTAAAGAAACACTTAACTTCCTTTTATTTTCTCGTTGACATGCATCCAAATTTAAATACAACAACCACACATTTTGAAAGAGGTCTCAACATGTAAGTTATTTACCTCTAATTCATGATTAATCAATAGCGCGTCAATACTGGAGAGATAAGGTCTTGATTAGTCCCAGTTGGGTTGTTGCATTAGTATTACCTTTTTCTCCTTACGATATGATAGTAAACTCGATGAGAAACCTACAAGAGTTTGTCAATTGATTTCCATCGGATCATTAAACAAGTGTTGCATGGCAGCAAAGTCTCCGCCAGGTTGAATTGGGAATAAATGCACATGGGAATAAATGCACAGGGATGTGGAAAAATTAGTGGAGGAAAATGAAAACTATAGCGGAGACATGGAAAGCAACATGTAGCACAGGTGGTATCCATGCAGGAAATGACACGTGGCCTCTAGAGCCCCATTTAGTTTTTGAAAGTATATAATCCAACTTGCTTTTATTTTTTACCACTAGTGTGACTTTCTATGCTCGGAATTTATGTTCCTACTTTGCATGTTTTATTTCTTCAATGTATTTATGAAATTCATTTATAATGATTTATGTATACTTTCAATTGGTTAGAGTTAAGTACAATTTTCATAGATCATTTGATTTCTGTATACTTTCAATTGGTTAGAGTTAAGTACAAGTTTCATAGATCATCTGGCTTGTGTGTCTCTATATGTGCCAGGACAAATAAAGTTATATGCATAGTAGGAGAAAACGATATGCATGAGAAAAAGATAAAACACAGAAGACACATATAAAGTTACATTCAAATTAAATAAACACAAATTATGAGCACATAAATATAAAAGGAGATAAAAATAGTTTTATTTGAAATATATCAAAAAATAATATTGTTTGTTGCATATTCCTGGAGTTTATTTTTTACTAGTAGTCTCACTTGCTATGTTCGAAATTTCCATTCCTACCTTGCATGTTTTATTTCTTAAATATATTTATGAAATTCATTCATAGTGATTTCTGTATACTTCCAATTGGTTAGAGTTAAGTGCAATTTTCATAGATCATCTAGCTTTTGTGTCTCTATATGTGCCAGGAAAAATAAAGTTATATGCATAGCAGGAGAAAAAGATACGCATGAGAAAAAGATAAAACATAGAAGACACATATAAAGTTATATTCAAATTAAATAAACATAATTTATTGACATTCAACATAGTTGAAGATCAAAATTTCTCAACACATAAATATAAAAGAAGACAAAAATAGTTTTATTTGAAATATATCAAAAAATAACATTGTTTGCTACATATTCCTAGAAATGTAAATGCATTTGTCATATAGACTGGGATTGGGGCTCCTACGGACCATAAGAGAAATATGTACAAGAAATAGGATTGTGAAATAAGAAGTGGGTGACAGTAGAGAGCAAGACCTGAAAAGAAGAAATTGGAAAGTATCTGTCTTTGTCTAGACATTTCTATTTAAAAAGGTGGAATAATTGGATTCATAAACAAAGCAGGATGTGATCAGTATAGACTTACAATGATGGTACATATCACCCCTTTTTCTATTTTCTTGTTGATGGATTTTTATTGTTGTCATCGACGGCTACTGGAATTGTGTCAACTGCCTCTTTCCTTTCATCGGTGACCTGCTCCATTGCCCTTTGGACCCATTCTTCAATGTAGCCTCTCAAGGGGGCCACGTTGTGTTAAAATAATGTAACTGCAAAGTGTATTCTTATTATTATTTGATATATTATTCATTGGATCAATCCCCATTGTGGATTAATCATGTCGACGATTTTAAAAGGAAAAAATCCCCTTTTGTGGATTGGTCATATTGTAATTGTAATAGGCAGTTTGAGAAGTTGGCCTTGCGAGTGAGAAGACACTTCACACATGCCAATTTTGTATAAATAAGGAGGCTAGCACCTCGCTTAGACACACAACTCACTTTCTCATTGAGAGACAAGTTTTGGAACTGCAGTTAGAGAAAAAGGAGAGAGAGTGGCACATATTTGGGAGAGGCTATTTTGTATTAGTTTGAGTTATCTCTTGGCATTGTATTGGTTATCTATAATAAGGAAGTTTTGTTGGGTTTTCTTCCCCTAAAGGGTTTCCCAGGATAAATGTTGTGTCTCTTGTGATTGTGTATTTCTCAGTTATCTTGTGTTATTCTATTGTTATCTATTGAAATGAAAAGAACTATAATAATGGCTTAAACATTAACATGGTATCCGAGCCAAGCTAAAGAGAGCATCTTTCACAAGAGAAAAGTGAAAAATGTCATTGTTGTCGTACATGCAAATTAGGGTTTTTTGTTGGTGAGGTATTTCAGCCCTAAAACCATCTAGAAAAGTGTGACCTCCCTCAAGGATCATTTTGGCACCTTCAACACACCTTTTCAGTGGCTAGATTTCCCAGAAAGTGAAACCCTAGTTTCACAAAGTACCAACAAACTAGAACAACAAAGTACCAGAAGTACCAAAAAGCCAGAAGCACTAGTCTAGAAATCCGCATATCAAGTTTGAGGGGGTAAAAGTTGGATTTTCAAAAATCTGACTGCACCAACTTACTCGCCTCAACTTAGCGCATCTATCGCTTGGATCAGAATTTCAAATTTTGAAGTTTGAAAAATTAGGGTTTCCTCATAAAACCCTAAGTTGCAGTTGCAGTTGTTGTCTCAGAACCAGTTGTAGTTGCAACATCAGTTACAGTTGCAACATCAGTTACAGTTCCGGCCATAGTACCAGTTGCATTCACCCTTGAAGTTTTTGAAGAGTTGGTAATGATTATCGCTGTTGTCAGATGGAGCCACTACCTGCAAATGCTATCAGAGAAGACAGGTTGAAGAAATCATTTGTCATCTTAAGTGAATTAGACTCAGAAGAAAATCAAGCACTCATTCATGAGGACAAGGCTCTAGGTTTGATTAATCAAGTTAATAAGATTCAAAGGTACACATGACAAGTTGTTGATTATAATTGAGATAGCAGTGTTTTTAAAGTATCATACTTGATAGCATGTGATCATATACAAATAAATGCTTAACTTAATCATTTGTCTGATGCAACTAACACCTCCTCTAGGAAGAATCTCATGTGTTAGTTCCAGGTTGCCATGGAGGAATGTTTAATCACAACACTATGAGAGTGTTGACCTTATTTTCATATTGTATTCCTTACCTTTAATCTTTGCTTCAGACAAGTTACAAGTGATAACTCTAAAGGAGCTACTGTGATGATTGTTCATGCTATTACCTTATATTATCAAAAGGATATTACTCTTGTTTATTGTTTTGTTGACCTTGTTCCAGGTCACAGGTAATAACCCCAAGGAAGCAATAGTGAAGGTTGCAGAAGGCAACGTGCTAAAGGAGAAACCTTAAATAAAGAAATCATCATTGGAAGTGAAGAAAATGGCTTGTATAAACTAAAGGGTCACTCAGAGGCTACCATGACCCACGCCATTGAAAACTCGTGTGAACTTTGGCATAGAAGATTAGCTCACATCAACTACAAGGCGCTACCATACATATGCAAAGTGGTCACAGGTTTACCAGAACTCAAGGTTGACCATGAAGGCGTATGCAATGGATGTGCACAAAGGAAGAACATCAATAACCCTTTTCTGAAGAGAGACAACAAAGTAGAAGGAGTCCAAGAACTCATTCATTAATATGTGTGTGGCCCAATGCCATCATCCTCCATTAGTGGGTATGTATACTATGTATCATTCATTGATGATTATTCTCGTAAGACATGGGTATATTTTTTGAAATCTAAAGATGAAGTGCTCAACAAGTTAACAGAATTCAAAGCCTTCATAGAAAATCTTTCTGAAAGAAATATTAAGATACTCAGTTCAGATAATGGAGGAGAATATACCTCAAAAGAGTTTGTGAACTTCTGCAAAGATGTTGGGATCAAGAGGGAACTCACTACTCCCTATAATCCCTAACAAAACGGTGTGGCTGAACAAAAGAACAGAACAATAATGGAAGCTGTGAAGACTATGATCCATGATCAAGATTTTGCTATGTGCTTATGGGTAGAAGTAGCAATGGAAGTTGTATATGTGCAAAACCGATTATCCCATAGTGCACTTGGGCTCAATACTTTGAAAGAGATGTTCATCGGAAAGAATCCAGAGGTAAGCCATCTCAAAATATTTGGTTGCCTAGTATTTATTCACATACCGAAAGAGAAGAGAAACAAGCTGGAACCTTCAAGAAATAAGGGAATATTTGTGGGATACTGTGAGGTCTCCAAAGCCTTCAGAATCTATATACTAGGTCACCTTCACATTGAGATCAACAGGGATTTGACCTTTGATGAATATGCAGCGCTCAAGAAATCTGGAAGATGACAGCTTGAAGAAGTATATGAAGAGGAACCTGTAATCCCCAGTACTTCAATGAGGGAGGTTCCTAGAGCCGCAGAACCAGTAAGGGAAGTCGTAACTTCCCCTGATGAGGAAATTCTAGAAGACCATGATATATCAGAAGTCCAAGAACCTCCTCAGATGATGATTCTCCATAAAAGGAAGCCATCTTGGCTAGAGAGATTATTCAAGATGGAGAGAAGTACAATGTTCCCCAGGGAACTATGAGACAGGTGAAAAGACCAAAGCCATTCTCCAATTATACGGCTTTGATGTGTGATCTTCTAGAAGAGGAGCCTACCTGCTTTGAAGAAGCCATTCATAGGAAAGA
>JASDQU010187339.1:0-20523 GCA_032191745.1 Picea mariana | reverse complement strand
GGTGATTCATAATTGATCATTAATCACATTAGAAGGAAATATAATGTTAAAAAGGAAAAGTTAATATGTTATGCAAAAAGGGTGTCAAATCTCATGCATTCTTTCAATATATATTTAATCCCTAGAGAAAATAATCAAAAGGATGATGCACAAGAAATATTCACATCCTTGTTGAAAATAGAGGATTGTCAAGGACAAGGCACTTATCATGTGAAAACTATTTTTCAACCATCAATTCCAAATAATCAAGAATATTTACAAGTTTTTGAAAATGATGAGCACGTGGTAAATTTTTTTATAGATGATGATATCATAACTAAAGTTGATCCAATAAAAGACCGGAATTTACAAGGAGAAATCCATGAGTAGAGTCATAAAATTTCTCCAAATAAGTATATCAGTTTGGAATCCATCTTCACGAGAGATTACCAAATCAAAATTTCAAAACCACTAGAAGAACTTTTTGTTACAAAGGTTCAAGAAAAACAGAAGATAAACATTGGTACTTCTGAATCACCAAAGTATATAAATTTGGGTACTAGCTGCACCAAATAAGAGATTGATCAATATACCCATATTTTTAAATATTTTCAAGATATATTTGCATGGATTTATGATTATTTGAAAGAATATGATAAATCAATATTGCAACATATTGTACATCTGAAAGAATGAACCAAACCATTCAAAAAAAAATTGATAATAATAAATCCCAAGATAAAGCCTTTGGTAAAGATAGAAATTGAGAAATTAAAGAAATATGGTATAAGTTCTCCCATTAGACATTCAAATTGGATTTCAAATCTAGTGGTGGTAGGGAAGAAAACTAGTGAAATTTTCTTGTGTGCTGATTTTAGGGATCTTAAACCAGTTAGGAGAAAAGATAATTATCCACTACCTGATATGGAAATGTTTCTTTAGAAAGTTCCAGGATTTGTATTAATGTCTATGTTAGATAAGTTTTCAAGGTATAACTAAGTCCTCATGGAAGATGAAGATAGACCAAAACCGATATTTGTAACACCATGGGGAACTTACGCATATGTCAGAATTCCATTTGGATTGAAAAATGCAGTTGCCATGTTCCAGAGAGCGATGGATCATTCTTTCAAAGACTTCATTGAAAAATTCATGGTTGATTACCAAGATTATTTAATAGTTTATTCAAAATCAAGAGAAATACATGTTGCACATCTCAAGAATATTTTTGAAAGATACAAAATATATGGGGTATCATTGAATCCTAGAAAATGTTTGTTTGTTGTAACAAAAAGAAAAATTTTAGGGCATGTTGTAAGTAAAGAAGGAGTGTATATTGACCCAAAGAGAATCAGAGAAATAAATGACCTCAATCCTCCTACATCAAAAAATGGAGTGTAATATTTCTTCAGAAAGATAAATTTTGTTCGAAGGTTTGTTCCCAATTATGCTACCATTGTATATCCTACAAACAAATTTCTAAAGAAAGATCCAAAATTTGAATGGAAATCATAAATCCAAAAGGATTTCACAGATGTTAAGAAATCCATTACTACTTCCCCTGTACTCGCTAGTCCTAATTTTGAAGAATAATTTATATTGCAATTTTTCTCTCTAGATGAAACCATTGCCTCTATACTCACTCAAAAAAATCAAACACAATAATAACTTCCAATTGCTTTCATGAGAAAAACACTACATGATTATGAGTTGAATTATTCAATGATTGAAAAAAAATCTCTTTCTCTAATCAAATTAATTGCTCATTTCAGGACTTACATTCTATCAATTCATGTTATTGTTTATGTTCCTCATTCACCAATCAAAATGATTTTGAATAAATAACTCATAGAAGGAAGATGGCCAAACTTCAAGAATACGACTTATAAATCAAACCTTTAAAATTTGTTAAAGGTAGGGTTTTGTGTAAAATCATGAAAGGAATTGAAGATTTAAGCATCCCCCCTCCCAATGGATTTGTTATTATAGTCCAGAGAACAAGTTTGGAAAATTTTGAATGGTATAAAGATATATTATTTTATTTAAAATCTGATAAATTTCCACTTGAAATGTCCTCAAAAGAGAGAAGAACTTTGAAAATGAAAACAAATAATTATGTTCTAGTATATGGGGCATTGTTTAGATGAAATAATGATGGTGTATTATTGAGATGTATGGATCATTCAAACTCCAAAGAAGTAATTCAAGAATTTCATAATGGGGTTTGTGGAGGATATTTTTCACCAGTTGTAACAACCCACAAAATCATTCAAGTTAGTTTTTATTGGCCAACTATGTTCAAATATTCTTATGAATTTGTTTGTAAATGCATCCCATGTTAGACGTTCTCAAGAAAAATGAAAGGAGATGCAATGCCATTACAAACAACCATGGTAGAGAACATTTTCTCAATGGTGTTTAGATGTGATTGGTCCAATAAATCCTAAACCAAGTAAATGTCATTCATATATTATCACAACAAATGACTATTTTACAAAGTGGCAAAAAGTTGTGGCTCTAAGAAATGTAGATTCAGAACAATTAATTCATTTCTTGAAAGAAAATATTTTGTCCAGGTTTGGTGTATTAGAAAAATTTATAACAGATAATGGTTCAATTTTTATTGAATCAAAATTCACAAAATTATGTGGTGAATATGGAATAATCATGGGACAATCATCTAGTTATTATACTCAGGGTAATGGATTAACAAAATCAACTAATAAAACATTGATTTAGATCATCAAGAAAACTATTAAAGCCAACCATAAGAATTGGAATAACAAGTTAATAGATTCACTTTGGGCAAGTCGTTTAACTCCAAAAGATAGTATAGGGAATTCTTCATATACTTTGGTATATGGGAAGAAGAAATATTACCATTGTGAGTTGAATTGAATTCTTTAACACTGATCTTAGATGGTGAAGAAAAATAAGAACAATCACCAATACATAGAAGCTATAATGAGCTCCTGCAACTAGAATAATATATGGAACAAGAAATACTCGAAATAAATAAAAGGAAAGAAGTGGTCAATAAATATTTTGATAAAAACACAACTTCAAAGGATTTTCAAAAGGATCGGTTAGTTTTGTTGTGCAACAAAGAAAAAGAAAAACCATCATTGCACACCAAATTTGAAGCTCTTTGGATTGGTCCATATAAAATCGAAAGAGTAATTGATTATAATTAATACTTTCTCAAGGACATGAAGGGTATAATTCAGTCATTTCCTATCAATGGGTGACATCTAAAGCATTTATTTTGTTGACTCCTCCTTAGTAAAAAAACTTTGTACATAGTCTTTCTTGGTACCCCTTGTACATATTTTAACTTTTGTTTCTCTTATTTTCTTTGACTCCATTTGGTCCTGTTATCGAACAAATTGTAGGTTGGGAAAATCCCGACCCAACCACCAATTGGAAACAACTAGAAGGGAACCTACCCATTGTCACCTTAGGTAGGTGTCCCCGTCACTTTAGAGGAGAGGTAGTCACCTCAAGGGGGAATCCCGGTGACCTTAGGGGGAAAGGAGATGGAAAATGATAAGTATGAATGGATGTCCCTAGAGTTCAATTCTAAGTGGTATGAAGAGATTGGGAAAGAGTGTTGGGAAGTTTACAGGGTTTTTAAATGAGTTGAGTGACCTTCCAAGTTTGAATACATGTCCGAGACACAAGGAAAACAATGCATATGATGTAATATGTTTGTTGGAAAATAAAGTTAAGATTTTTGTCCCTAATTGCAGAAAAGATGAATGATATATATAATCTCAATAAAGATAGAAAAAAATGCAATGTAAAGTACTAAGAGTGTGATAAAATAGATAAGAGGCAAGCTACTGAAAGCTACCTCAACTCACCAATGATTAAGCAATAACTTGAGCACAAAGAGGCAGGCTGAAACAAAGATTTACTACAGTGATATTATCCATATTATGGATGTAGTAAACCAAGCACAAAAAAAGAAAAATCAGCCACAATAAACCACTTATAACTAGCCCAATAGGTGTGATATGCCTAGTAGAGAGTTAGGGAAAAGTTAAGGCTAAATCCTAGGGTTATTTTAGGAGTTATTAAGCATTATAGGGTTATATGTTTGCATCCCAAATGGCTATAGGTTAGTTTTGTAAAAAAAAAAAGAATTTGTGGTTGAAAGGGGATGCCTCAATGAGGCAATGGAGCCAACGGATCAAGGAACACTTTCCCAAAGAGACAAATTTAAAACTTGAAATTTGTACGTTTACCAAGGCAACAATTTATTTCTCTAATGAAACAAGTAAATGACTAGTGCTTTCAATAATTGTGTTAATGGATTCAAGAAATTAAATAGATAGAGGTACTACCTCCTTGGGGGTGTAAATCCTCTTACTCCCCAAGGCAAGTATCTCTAGCTAGGGTTTGGGCTACGAAGGTGTATGCCCTTATACTTCTCTTAGAAAACCCTTGTTAAACTAATAACATGTAAGAATAAAGTGATGGAGACTAAGGTGGGGGTGTGTTACCTTATACTTCCCACCTATCTCTAGAAAATAACCTTGACTTGAACAATAAATGATAGCAACAATGTAAAAACCTTACCAATTCAAGGAAAAATCTAAGACAAACCACCACAATAGCATGAGAATAGCCTTCCAAGGCCAATGCATCACTTCCATCAACCAATAATCCAAGAGATAGACATAAAAAATATTGCAAGAGAGAGAACTAGCCAAAGATAGCAAAAAATTCAGTCCAATAATTCTCCAAATGGGAGAGTTATATTATGAAATGAGATCGTATGATCTCTATTTATACAAAATGTCTCCAAAATAGTTTGTCCACATAATTTTAGGGTAAACCACAAGACTAGGGGTCACCAAGCCTAATATTTCCCCTTTTACAAAATAATATTAAACAATTCACTTAAAATTTACTTTTACACAAAAATAAACCCCAACTTAAGGTGATATCACCCTTTTAGGCGATGTTTTGACACTAAGAGCAAGTTGTTGGTGTTGGAGGAGTGTAGTTAGGCTTCCCAAATCCACATGTAAATCATCCAAGTCATTTTATTTATGGTCAAAGCCTCATTCTTTTCAAAACATTGATGTGCCAATAAATGATAACCTCACCACCAAACCCTATCCCTCCTAGGTGACGCCATGCCTCCAAAGGTGATGTTTTTCCTCTCGTAGGAAAAAAGTTTGGAATGTGAGGGATAGGTTATGTCATACACAATGTATCCTAGGCCTATGATGTTATGTCTCTTTCATATGTATTTTGGGCCCTTAGCATCCACCTATGCACTTCAAGCCCCATGGAAGCCCAAGCTAGGTATGTTCCTCCAAAACTGTCCACCGACTAGGTCATGCAAAGACAAATAAGCATTCCCTCCAAGGATCTCAAGTCAAAATATCATGATGATTGAATCAACTCAATAAATGAGCTACCTAAGCATGTGAATCAAAGATTACACTGTCAAAAAATCAAGTGCTCAAATACATTATGTGACTTGCCAAGCTTGGATATGGGAGGGTTGACGAGGCATCCTATTGGGTAGATATTTCCCTAGGTCAAGGAGTGTTTCCAATATATCCCTCTCTAATCCATGTAAAGTGGATGAAGTGGTTAAGAATAAGACTCAAATGGGCATGGTATTTATGACATACAAGGGGTTGTATTTCTCAATCATGGGTTCCTTTATAGAGGGTGTGTGGCACCATCATTTACAATCCATTTTTTTCCAAGCCCATCATATTTCCATTCTTTATTTCTTTCATAATTTAAGGACAAGTTGAAGGCCATTGTCCTGCCATGGTGTCCATATAATGACATTGTCACTCACAAATACCTAGCAGAAATGAGAAGGTTGGCTCGTGATGAGACCCCCTTTCTCTCAACCATGCAACTAAGAGCCATTACCCTGGCTTGGTGACTAGATTATGTTAATGTCATACCACTAAATATCCATGATCATGAAAGGCCATCTCGTGATGAGACCTCCTATCCTCTAACTAACCCTTTAATAATTTATAATCATTTTGCTTGTGGGTTCTCCTTTTCTTATAGATAAGCATTTCATTTCTTTCTTGGTGGATCCTTGGGTGAAGCATCTAGAAGGTTTATATATAGGACTTTGTCCTTTACCCAAAAACAATCCCTATGGGCCTTCATCCCCTTCTTCACATAGAATGAGGTATAACCCCTTATTGGTTCAGAAAACCCTAAAATCCCAAGAGATAAGGAAACGATGGGTTTAAGTGATGAAAAGTGGTAAGTATGTTCGGGAACGATAAAGCGGATCTTCAAGGGATTCCCTAGTAGAAAACTCTGATCCAGATTATTTTCGGCATGAAATGAGAGCGGAGATATAATAAATAAATGCAAAGAGATAGCACGTATATCAAATAATATAACAAAAATGTATCAGAGATGCAACCATAAACACAGAGATACAGTAATACACAATTTCTATTACTGAAAAAAATGTATAGAGATTGTAAACATACAGAGTGAAAGACTCGCTAGAATGGTGGTAGCTTATCTATGAGAAGAGATCTGAAAACTACTCGCATTTGCAAAAAGATGATTACAATGAGTCTCTGAAGGTCTTTTTACAATAAATAGGAATGCCAAAAACCCTAGACATCCAAAAACCTAACACTAGGAGATGAAGCTCCAAAAGTCATGTGGGCCCCGTTTGGGTAAGTTAGTACATCAACTTCCTGGGTTCATAACTTTTGCATACGATCTCCATTTTAGGTGGATGATAGCCCATTGGAAAATTATCATCGAGGAGATTCATTTTGAAGGAAATATCAAAGGAACTTTCATATTTCTCCCCATTTCGCAAAAAACGTCGTTTAGGGCCTCAAAATGGCCTCGGAAGTTAAAAACTACTAAAAATAGTAAATTACCAAAATTGCCAGAAAATTGTTTTGATCCAGTTGGAAAAGGTGGGTGGCAACTGATATCCACCTGGATCAAACTCTTTCCCAAGAAATACCATTTACTAGGGAACAACGTCAACCACCAAGGTGAAATAGGGAAAAATGCATAATTTCCAAGAACATGTCATGAAATCTAAAGTAGTCTAATATACAACATACTCAAATGCCTCAAATATTGAAATGACCCTTATCATAATACCTAACTTATACCTCATGGAGCAAGTCTCATTACCTCTCGGAAGCCAACTGGTATGATGGATGCCATATAAAAATTTATGACCTTTGTGGTGGTGATAAGGGTCTCCATCTATGCAAATGGATATTTGTTGGTCATGTAGTCTCTCGACACTCCATATCTGCAACCTGAGGGCCTTGAGACATATTCTCCTTAGTTATCCCACAAAATGTGGATAAAATCTAACTCCTACTTGGGAATATGTGCTCATCGTAGAGTGCATGATAACCAAAGCATCTCCTGGTATACATGTGCCTACCAAAACTTAGATAAAAGCATTAGAATATCTAAGGTGGTGTTATCACCATTTATCTATATATATAAAAATAAAAAATGAAAACTAATCTAGAAAAAAAAATGACTTTTCTAAAATTTATAAATTAAGAATGAAATCAATATGCAAGTAAATCAAAATGAAATATGAAATGCATCTAAACTAATATGAGAAATCAATATGCAAATGAAAGAAATCAAAATGACTTACCTACTTACCTGGGGGCCTTGGGGCCCTGAAGATCGAACAATAGATGATGTTAGGTGAAGTCATACAACCAATTGATCATCCCATCAAAGTATCTCCCCCTGTGTTTGATTATGTAAAAAAACAAATATAACTCAAGCATGTAATGATCATGAGCATAAATAGATATATAATCATGAAATGAAATGAAACTCATGGAGATGGGTGGGAGGGAGGAAATTGTTATGACCCAAGGGGGGCATATATATGGATAAATTTTTATGATATGACCCAAAGGGGGGCATATATGGGAATAAATTCAGATGTAATGTGTAAATATATATGTAATAGGATCTTTGTAGTATAAAAGGGGCCTCATGTGCAAGTGTGAATAACTATATACAAGAGATCATGTATTCATTGTAAAGGAGGTGAATTATTAAGTATGAAAGGTATTTGGTTAGTTGGAGGGGGTTCCCCGATTCTTTAAGGATTTATTGTGTTAACAATCTATATTGGAGTTGTGCTCCATGCTCACATTCTGTACATGGTGTGTACTTATGTTATTTTATGATATTTTGAGCATTTGGATCATTACATTTGGTAACAAAGCATTGATCCTAGGGTTTTTCTTCCTCAATAAAGACATTTTGTCATTTTCTCTATAGCATTTTCTCGGAGCCACTTAATAACGAGAAACCTAGAATATGTTGAGAAGAATTATCATAGTAAATATGATACGAATTTCAGCATCTGGGTCATTGTACTTTTGGAGATACACCCTGTGGAATATAGGGTATCTGACTAGTCATATTAACTAGTCTCAAACATCTGTTCCAGTTAACATAGTCATATATTATTCAACGAGGATCCAAATTGAGTGAGACTACTTGAATTGGACCGTGAACAGTCATTAGTATTTTTGGTACAATTTTCAGAATTTAACATCAATTATTGTGTGAGGGGCATGATGTACAAGTGCACTCTCCTGGAAAGGCCAAAAAATCAGCAAGGTGTGGGGAAGTTATCATAACTTCCACTTGTGACATCCAATTTTGGTAATAACTATGGAATTGTAGAGTAGACATTTCAAAGTACTATAAGTCACAAATTCAAACTCAAAAGGGACAAAATTGTAGAGATACATCAGAAGAAAGGTCATCTAGGAGGAAAATAGGGTTTCAAAGGTATGTTCACTTAAAACTATCATAACTTTGATTGGAATGTCCGATTGATCTGATTAAAAATCCATTGGAAATATAAAACATATAATAACATAATGGAACAAGCATTATAACTATTTGAGACATTTATCCTTAATTTACTAAGATTGTAAGTTAAGGATTGGGGTTAGACCTCAATTAAGAATCAATGACAATACCTAACTTTATTGGATATGAAGACAATGACAAAATTTTTCCTGGGGAATGGTTGATAATTATTAAGAAATATTGCAATACTCCTTTTGGGTTAGGTATTTGTTTGTATGGTGAAGCTGGGAAGTGGTGGTATAGCTTTCACAAAGGTACTAGAAGAAACACCACATGGGAAGTATTTGAAGAATTATTCTCAAATAAATGGATCAAGGATAAACAAAATGGAGGATATGCATAAAATTCAAGTGGAATTAAAGGAATCGAAAGAAAATGTCTCCAAATTTCAAAAGGATAATGAATATTTAAGAAAATGTATTACAAATAAAAAAAATGAGTTTGCCAAGTTGCAATCCCTTAATGAATTACTCATTAAGGAGATTAAGAACTTAAAAAAAGAAAAGAGTAGCAAAGAAAAGTGGGAAAATGATGATTCAAGGGAAGAATTGAAAAGGAAAGAAGAAGAGATATGCAGATTATGAAACCATAATAAAAAACTACTAGATGATGTTAAGATATTGAAAAAAGAAAATAAACATTATCAAAATCAAGAAAAATAAAGGATCTGGGATGAAGAATCTACCAAAATACTTGAAGAGAAAATTTGCAAGAAGGTTGAAGAATCCCTAAATACGGATGAGGTAAAATAAAAAATGCAATCCGGAATTGAAGAAGGACGTCAAAATTTGATAAATGGGGTGACATTGCAGCGTCAAAAAGAGAAAGAAGACAAGTTCAAGAAGTTCAATAGAAGATACTTGAAGAAGTTGAACTCCATATAGAGGATGTACATGCCAAATATGATGGTATTATCTCCAGGGATAGAGTAATCAAAGACCAAGCAAAGATAATCGAGGATGTCGTTGTCTCTGAAAAGAAGATAGATGAAATGCATGTGAAGAGTAAAGGAAGACCATCAAATGTGAAACCATAACTACACCCTCATTACTAGGAAACATTTCAAGGAAGACAAGAAGGACAATATCAACATTATAAAGGAAGAATATGGAATACTTGTCAATATTCATGGAACACGACATCACCAAAATACTCTTCAATAAGCTATTATCATAGACCAACAACCACTACAAATTGGAGAAGATACAACAAAAGTACATGAAATCAAAGGAAAGAAAATTATGCAACAACTAGACACCAAGGATTAAGACCAAAAATAATTGATTTTGGATGCACAAATAATCAACAATGGAATGAAGAAAGTAGGAACATAAGAAAATCATATTACTTGGTTTCATCACATGTGAAGCCTTTAATTGTTAAGATTTGAGGACAAATATTTTTTAAGGCGGGTACTGTGTTATGACCCAAGGGGGCCATATATATGGCTAAATGTATATAATATGACCCCAAGGGGGGGCATCTATGGACATAAATGTACATTTAATGTGTAAATATATATGTAATAGGGTCGGCCTATTAGAAAAGGGGCCTTATGTGAAAATGCGAATAACTATATATAAGAGATCATGTATTCATTATAAAGGAGGTGAATTGTGAAGTATTAATGGTATTTGGTTATTTAGAGGGGTTGCCCTATTATTTAAGGATTTATTTTGTAACTAATCTATATTGGAGTATTTATCCATGCTCACATTCTGTACATGGTGTGTAGATCTTTTATTTTATGATATTTTGAGCATTTGGATCATTACAGAAATCCTGTTGGAAAGAGAAACCATCAGTCTGATCATCCTGCCTGAAAGTGTAGCTACAAGCCTGATCAATCCATGTCTGAAGGGGGCTACTACACATATACGAAAACTCATCTGCATCCTCATTAGGATGACTACCACTTCTTGAAGATCGAGAAGATATGAGAGATCCCAAGAAGACCTCATGATTTCCCTGAGAAGAGGAAATGATGTAAGGGACAAGCTCAAATCTAGGAAGAGAAAATAAAACCCTATTTATATTCAAATCCTTGTAGAAATCATCAATATGAAAAAACTTCCTCTCTGTAGCGCGATCCTATGATTTCTTTGAGGTGTTCATGTCCTGGTATACCTCCAAAATTGAGGACGAAGGTGGTTGAGAGTATTCAAACAAATATGTAATCATGTCATCATCGAGATCCAAAAAATAGGAAAATTAGTCCTATAAATATGGCAACTCAAACCCATTTTCTTGAGGGATACACTCAATGTTGTAAATGGGGTCTCTATCGAAAATGAGATGACTAAAATCCCACTTACATTTTCTAGTCTATATGAAAATGTCTGCATGCTCATCAACGACACCAAAACGTACTTTCGTAAGAATGTTAGTATGACTGAAAATGACCATCTTTTCATTTTCATGTGTAGGAGGAGTAGAGGCATGGATGTATTTAACTGAATCTTCAAATTCTTCATCATCGATATTGATTACTTCTTCAACATTATGTGCAGGAGCAGATCAAGGTTGGACAACTTTGACTTCATCAAGTGGGAGAAAATATAGCAATGCCTCAATATGTTGTGCTTTATCATAATTTTTTTTTTTTCTTATGGACATTCCCCTACATCGTCTCTTCATCACAAGAGGCTTGATCCTTAGTGCATAGTTCTTTGCTCACTTTTCTTCAAGGGGATCTATCATATCCATGGTTTCCTTCGATACTTCTTCACTTTTGAGGTCATGGAATAAAGTACCATAAATATCTTTGAAAGGGTCACAACTCATTGTGTTCTCTTCTTGATAAATTTCTTCATATGTTTGTTCTTCTATCACTTCTTCATCATCAGGGGAAGGAAATAACTATCTTATGCAAGTCATCATTACCTTAGCAATTTTATTAGCAACCTTTTTCTTTTCCATCTGCAAAAAATCCATCATTGAGTAACAACAAGTTCTGGATGAGGGTTCATCCCATGGTGCCATAATGAAGTTGCCAGGTGAGATCAAGTCTCACCAAAGGAGGGAAAGGGGGAGAGAGGGAAAGGTGAGAACATGGAAGGTGGAGTCACCAGACAAGATTCAAGGGAAACTTATCAAGGGTGGAAAATGGAACATTCTTCAATGGAGTCTCTAGGAAAGCTAAGGGATAGAGGCTTTGGCAGGGAATATTGCCAAAGTGTCATTAGGGAGCAAATAGGATTCAAAATACTCCCCGACAACAATGCCAAAATGCTATCGCGCAAATTTTAGATTGGGAAAATCCAAAACCAATCACCAATTGGAAACAAATAGGAGGGAACCTACCCACTGTCACCTTAGGTAGGTGTCTCCATCACTTTAGAGGTGAGGTAGTCACCTTAAGGGGGGAATCCCAGTGACCGTAGGGGTAAATGAGATGGAAAATGATAAATATGAATGGATTTCCCTAGAGGTAAATTCTAAGTGGTATGAAGAGATTGGTAAAGAGTCTAGGGAAGTTTAAAGGGTTTCCAAATGAGTTGAGTGACCTGCCAAGTGTGAATACTTGTCTGAGACACAAGGAAAACAATGCATATGATGTAATATGTTAGATGGAAAAGAAATTTAATATTCTTGTCCCTAATGTCAGAAAATATGAATGATATATATAAGCTCAATAAATATATCAAAGGATGCAATGTAAAGTGATAAGCATATGATAACATAGACAAGAGGCAAGCTAGTGAAATCTAGCTCAACTCACCAATGATTAAGAAATAACTTTAGCACAAAGAGGGGGGTCGAAGAAAAAAGTTACTGTAGTGATATTATCATCCTTATGGATGTACAAAACCAAGCATAACAATAGAAAAATCAGCCACAAGAAACCACCTCTAACTAACCCAATAGGTGCGTTATGCCTAGTAGAGAGTTAGGGCGAAGTCAGGGATAAATCCTAGGGTTAGTTTAGAAGTTATTAATCATTAGAGAGTTAGTTTTCTACAGCCCTAATAGATATAGGTTATTTTTTTAGTTCATAAGCAAGAAGTTTTGTTTGAAAGGGGATGCCTCAATGAGGCAAGGGAGCCAAAGGCTCAAGGAACACTTTCCCAAAGAGAAAAAATTAAAACTTGAAATTTGTACATTTACCAAGGAAACAATTTATTTCTCCAATGCAACAAGTAAATGACTAGTGATTTCAATAATTGGGTTAATGGAATCAAGCAATGAAACAGCTAGAGGTACTACCTCCTTGGGGGTGTAAATATTCTTACTCCCCAAGGCAAGTATCTCTAGCTAGGGTTTGGGATAAGAGGGTGTATGCCCTTATACTTCTCTTAGAAAGCCATTGTTAAACCAATAACATGTAAGAAAAAAGTGATGGAGACTAAGGTGGGGGTGTATTCCCTTATACTTACCACCTAGATCTAGAAAATAACCTTGATTTGAACAATAAATCATAGAAACAATGTAAAAACCTTACCAATTCAAGGAAAAAGCTAAGACGAACCACCCCAATACCAAGAGAATATCCTTCCAAGGCTAGTGCATCACTTCCATCAACCAATAATCCAAGATATAGCCATAAAGAAGAGCAAACGAGAGAGAACTAGCCAAAGATAGAAAAAAATTCAGTCCAATACTTCTCCAAATGGGAGAGTTATATTATGAAATGAGATCTTATGATCTCTATTTATACAAAATGTCTCCAAAATATATTTTCCACATAATTTTAGGGTAAACCACAAGACTAGGGGTCAACAACCCTGATATCACCCCTTTTACAAAATAATATTAAACAATTCACTTAAAATTTACTTTTACACAAAAGTAAACCCTAACATAAGGTGATGTCACCCTTTTAGGGGACGTTTTGACACTAGGAGCAAGTCGTTGGTGTTGGAGGAGTTTAGTTAGGCTTCCCAAAGACATATGTAAATCATTCAAGTCATTTTCTTCATGGTCAAACCCTAATTCTCCTCAAAACTTCCTTGTTCCAATGAATGATAACCTCACCACCAAACCCTAGTCCTCTTAGGTGACGTCATGCCTCCAAAGGTGACGTTTTTCCTCTCCTAAGAAAAATGTTTGGAAAGTGAGGGATAGCTTATGTTGTCCAAAATGTCTTCTAGTCCTTTGAAGGTATGTCTCTCTCATATGGAATAAGGGCCCTTGGCATCCACCTATGTGATTCAAGCCCCATGGAATCCCAAGCTAGGATTGTTCCTCCAAAATTGTCCACCAACTAGGTCCTGCAAAGACAAATAAGCACACCCTCCAAGGATCTCAAGTCAAAATATCATGATGAGTGAATCAATTCAATAAATGAGCCAACTAAGCATGTGCATCAAACATTACTCTATTAAATAATTAAGTGCTCAAAGACATTATGTGACTTGCTAAGCTAGGATATGGGAGGGTTGACGAAGCATCCTATTGGGTAGATCTTTCCCTAGGTCAAGGAGTGTTTTCAAGAGATCCCTCTCTAATCCATGTAAATTGTATGAATTGGTTAAGGATAAGACTCAAATGGGCATGGGTTTCATGACATGCAAGGGGTTGTAGTGTCTCATTCATGGGTGCCTTTGTAGAGGGTGTGTGGCACCTTCGTTTGCAATGCAATTTTTTCCAAGCCCGTAATTTTTCCATTCTTTGTTTCTTTCATAATTTAGGGACAAGTTGAAGGCCACCTTCCTAGCGTTCTGTCTAGATAATGACAATGTCACTCACAAATACCTAGTGGAAATGATAGGTCATCTCATGATGAGACATCCTATCCCCCAACTAACGCTTTAAGCATTTATAATCATTTTTCTTGAGGGTTCCAATTTTCTTACAGATAAGCATTTCATTAAATTCTTGGGGGATCCATGGGAGAAGCATATGGAAGGTTTATACATAGGATTTTATCTTTTACCCAACAAAAATCCCTTTGGGCCTTCATCCCCTTCTTCCCATAGAATGAGGGACAACCCCTTCTTAGTTCAATACACCCTAAAACCCCAAGAGATAAGGAAACATAGGGTTTAAGTGATGAAAAGTGTTAAGTATGGTTGAGAACTATATGATGGATCTTCAAGGGAGTTCCAAGTAGAAAATATATTCCCAAGAAAGACCACTTACTAGGGCACAATGTCAACCACTAAGGTAAAATAGGGAAAAAATCATAATGTCCAAGCATATGTCATGAAATCTAAAGAAGTCTAAGATACAACATAATCAAATGTCTCAAGTATTGAAATGAGACTTACCATAATACCTGACTTGTACCTCATGGAGCAAGGCGCATTGCCTCTAGGAAGCCATATGGTGTGGTGGATTCCATCTGAAAATCTACGACCTTCGTGGTGGTGAGAAGGGTCTCCATCTGTGCAAATGGATACTTGTTGGTCATGTAGTCTCTTGGCACTTCATATCTGCAACTTGAGGTCCTCGAGACATAATATTCTTAGTTATCCCACAAAATCAGGATAACAAGACCAATGTAAAATGATTTTGGGTTCTCAGCAACCCACAGGGGGTCACTGTCCCATAATTGGACACTATCCAACTTGATCCACATTCATGATCAAGTTGGTGTTTTCATTTAACCACCCATAAGAATTTCCCTATCGTTTTTTTTTATTTATTTTCCTTTATACTCTTTCCTCTTCTATTAAAAAATTTCCAACACTTAGTACACATTTTTCAAAAGATATGTAGCGGGGTAGAAAACTTCTTAAGTCCACATATTCATAGGTCAACAATTTTGTAGGTCTGCATTCATGCATTCTATATTTTTCACTTTTTACCTCTGTTCCCTCCACAATATGCTTTCACCTTTTTATACTTATTCATTTTCTTGAAAATGTGGATGCAGAGCTACATATCATCAACCAACTTTCTTGAGTATCCGCATCCGCAAGTCTGCATTCACAAAAAATCACTTCTCACTTTTTGTTCCCCAAATTGTACCTTTTTCACTTTTTCAATACTTAGTCAATTTTCAAAAAAGAGAATGCAAAGCTACGTAACTCTCATAATTATTTTCCTTAAGTCCCTAGGTACATAAGTTCGTAGGTCCGCATTCTCCAAAACACACTTTTCGATCCGCAAAACAACATTTTTAATACTTAACCATATTTTCAATATCGATGTAGACCTCCTTTCCCTTCCTCATATCTGCGTCCACAAGTACCCTAGTCTGCATTTCCATGTTATACATTTTTCACTTCCCATTCATTATTTTTCATTTCCATACTTAACATTTTCCATCCACCATGACATCACATCACCACTTCCCATCACATTTATTGTCCTCGCCACATCAGATGCCACTAATGTAATTATAATATTGTTATTAAATTCATGACACATTCATTAAAGATTGCAATAAATCCAAATCTCATGTAAGTCATTAATATTAGAAACAATATTTAGGATTGATTGAGTTATCAAAACAATATGTGGTGAAATTAAATAAAATCAAATATGTCAAGCTATAAGTATTGAGAATAGCACCACCTTTTGTCAAAAAACATTAAAAAATGTCAAGTAAGAAAAATGAATCATATTGCGAAGATACACTAAACACACTTGGGTGTGAAGATCAACAGTTCCAGTGGTCTAGAGCATACAATTACTACAAGACTCTTTATATTTCTGAGAAGAAAATGAACTTAATTTAGACCTTAGGAATATCATTAGCACGCTGTGTTCTAGAAGTGACAAAATTCAAAAATACTGTTCAATGGTGTGCAAACAAATTCATGTTTGAAAGGAGAATAATCCAATTTCAAGGACATCAACCCATCTCTCTAGATCCTTCAAAATTCTCCAAGATGCTACGAATCCCTACACCGACCATGCAAGTCAAAAATAAGGAGGTCGACAAATGTTTGAAGAAACATAGAGGAGGAGATAGGTTTCTAACCAAATATTTGGAGGACCCAACTAGTAACCTTGATGCTTCTAGGATTGAGGTAACTTCATTAAAATACCCCTTCAAAAAATTTGCATGGTTATTCATCCACATTATTTCTCTAGAATCTACTATGTTTATATCAATAAATATTATATATTCCATGCATTATTCCTTTCATGAAAAATCCATTATTGATTGGGGTTATCTCATTTCAAATGAAATTTCCTTCTGATTGAATAATATTAAAAAGATTCAAAATTTTATATGACTTCTTACCTCATTTTCTCCATCACTTATAACCATGTTTTTGAAGAGTTTCCAAGGGAAAAACATGTTGATTCTAAGTCGGAACCATTTTATGCATTGTATTCAGTCTTGTATATGAATAAATCTCTATACAAATTTTACCCAGTTCATAACAACTGCATATCATAATTCAAAAAGTTGATGTTTGGTCATAGTACATTGGGACTATCCCTAGAAGCAACTACCTTTCTCTTTGGGAAAGGATCTAATGAAATGTTTGAATAATTTACTGTTATTAGATTGTTTGGTAGTGAGGATAAGCCTTTTATTTTACTGTTCTATGTATTAGATAAAACCCTTGTCGAGGAAATCTGTAGACAATACAAGACCTGGGTCCATTTATTTCATGATGAGAGGAAAAATCAATTCATACCTATACCATGGAAAATTGGGAAATTTATGTGAAGCATACAACCCACCTTAACGAATTGGTGAGACATCATGAACATTTGGGCATAAAGGAAGCTAAATTTGTTGAGGGTTTGGACCTAGATAAAAAATTTACTACATATATGGAATTGGTAGGGTACTCTTCACATTTCACTAGATTTTAACAGTTTCAGGAGGGTGGTAGAGATAATTTAGATCTCCATGAAATTGTGGCTTACCAATTTTCAAATGACATAGGAGAAATAACTAGCACCAATGAAAATCACATAAAGCACAACAGAGAAGTGAGAAATCAAAACCCTAATTCTCCAACAACATCCCAAAGGAGCACTCCATCGAGAAAAAAAAAATAGAACCAGTGGACTGGAGACGACAAAATCATTAGTTGGAGGGTTAGACAACGGTGGAGATAAAGACCCACCTAGAAAAAATCTCGAAAAATCACATATTGTATATATTTCCGTGAAAATAAAAAGGAATGCATCAAAAATATGATTAAGCACACTTGAAGTCCAGGAGAGTCCACACATAATGGATATAAACAAGCTCATTTAGGAACCTAGTTGGTCTTCACAAAGATTATTTGAGGCTAGGGAAATTGTTGATGTTATAATTTCTGAGGACCTTGAAATATTTGAGGAAGAGTCTATTAATTTGTACCACATGGCCTACAATCGCGAGACTAAGAAATTGTTATTGGAAAAAGTCAACCTTAGTGTGACAACCTTTGCTTACAAGTTTCCAATGATCTTGTCCTTTTCTTCTAGTTGTTCTTTGAGTGCTTCTTCAATTCTTTTATTTTCTTCTATTTGAACCTTCAATTTTGTGATTATTTGTTCTAGTTCTCAAGTGTCATTTTTCTTGTCTAGTTCTTCTCGTAGTTTCTTGTTTTTATTCTTTTCTCTTTTGATAACTTCTATCGCACACATTAATTCTTCTCGATAGTCAACTTCTACCTCTTCAATTTCTTCTTCGACTTCTTCACATTCTTCTTCAGCTTCTTCATATTTTTCTTCGAAGTCTTCTTTGTAATAGTCTTTTACTGCCATGAATAGAACTCTTCCTGTGTCATTGTCACTGACTTCATCTTCATCTGATGATGAGATGTCTTCTTTGGTGTATAATATCTTTTTGAAAACTTTCTTTGTAGTTATTTTTCCTTTATTTGTGTGTTTTCCTTTTGAGTAACCTTCATCATTTCTCTTTTTCTTATGAGGACATTTGTTAGAAAAATGACCAATACCATCACAATTAAAACAAAATAAAGGGAGCTTACCTCTATACCTATCGTCGGTTCCCTTGTTCAGTCTTTTGACGAAGTTGGCCACTTCCTCATCATCTTTCGAGGCGTCACTGCTGCTGCTATATTCTTCTTGTTAATTTTTCTTTTGCTTTGATCTTTTGGATGCCTTGCAGGTTGCTTCTTTTACATCTGGATTTTCCTGCTCAATTCTTATTTCATATGCTGTGAAGATTCCATGCAGTTCATCCATGCTTATTGATTCCAGATCCAATCTTTCTTCTAGTGTTGATATCTTAGGGTTGAATCTCATAGGAATATATCTTAGTATATTTTGAAAAATTACAGATTCTTCAATTTCTTCTCCCAATCCTATGATTACATTCATTGTTTCATCGAATCGTAAGAAGTAGGTTGCAATATCTTCATCTTCCTTCATTTTTAGTTGTTCGAACTAACCTCTGTAAGTCTGAAGCTTTGTTGCTTTGACTTTTGTATCTCCTTCATAAATATTTTGAAGATTGTCCCAAATATCTTGAGTGGATTTACAGTGTGCAATTTGGTGAATATCGTATCACTAAGACCATTCAAAAGTGCATTTGTGGCTTTGGAATTATTCTCACTGAGTTTTATTTCTTTTTCATTTGTTGGTGGAACTGTTGGTGCTGTGTATCCATCTACAATTGATTGCCAAACTTGAAATCCCTGTGCTTGTATATATGTCCTCATCCTTATGCTCCAAAAAGCATACTTATGTCCATCAAACTGTGGTATTCCATTTTTATATGAGTTGGCAATCTCCATGATCTAACTTTTAGTGGTTAAACTAATTTCTGAAGGAACCTTCTCTGAAACCAATTGTTGGATTACTGAGAGGGGGGGTGAATCAGTAATAGAGCAATTTAATCCTTTTTAACCATATAATCCAAGTGTTATATGAATGAAGCATTATCATCCAATAAATGCAGAGTAAATAAGCAATGAACAAATGAACAAACATACACATACACAGTACACCAATGTTTCACGTGGAAACCCAAATCGGGAGAAAACCACAGAATGTTTTTTCTTATATGTCTTGAATAATTACATTCATTGGAAGCACCAACTTCATTTTTTTTCTAGTTGCAACTGGAAGGAGGATCCAACCCCCTAGTTTCTCAGGCTACAACCTAAGGGAAGCTCCATCTCCCCAATTCTTTGTCTACATCCAGAAGGAGGCTACAACCCCCTATGTTCTCCAGCTACAACCGAAAGGTGGATACAACCACCTATCCTTGCCCCGTCCTGCCACCCTAAAGTAGAAGTAGAATGATGGAACCACTGTCAACATGTTACTGTGAGATATACCGCTGTAAAAATGTACCAATAAATCTAAACCATGCATCAACCATGCATCAACCTGTACCTCAACCAGTAATCAACCTGTACCATAAACTGTTGGACAACTGAGAGGGGGGGTGAATCAGTTGTTACTGTGCTTAAACAATTATGCTTATTTTAAACTCTTTACATAGCACTCAATGATAATCATAATAATGCAGAGAGGTAAGCAATAGAACATTCGACATCATTCACACATATGAAATAAACAGAGACAGATATTTCCTGAGGAAACCCATAAAGGGTAAAAAACTTTTCTTCTTGGTATGATAAGTAATATTTACATTCTGTACATTATCATACATATGAGCTCCAACTCATTGTGAGGCTACAACCTCTGTTTTGCAAGCTACAACTTGTTGAGAGCACCAACTCTCTGTTTTCTCTGGCACTGACTAGAAGGAAGCACCAACTCCCTGAGTGTTCCAGCACCGACTGGATGGAAGAACCTACTTCNATATATTTT
>JASDQU010187337.1:0-19562 GCA_032191745.1 Picea mariana | reverse complement strand
TTTAATAATAATTCCCTTCGCAACATACTTATTTTCAAACGAGTATAAATTAGTTCTTAACAAACTAATCCAAAGCTTTTCTTAGATAAATTTTTTGGGCACCATTTCCCCTTTAAGCACATTAATAATAGTTCCCTTGGCAACATATTTTCAAATGAGCCTAAATAAGTTCTTACCAAACTAATCCGAAGTTTTTCCTAGATAAATTTGGGTTAAGAAAGAAGGTCACGTGATGAAATGGGTCAATCACAAGTGGCATCATTTATATTTGATAGAATGGTGAAATCATAAATCCCTGGACAGAATTGGACACGAAGACCAAAATCCACTCTACCTTGGTGTATCAGASGTAGTGGCAGCCAACCTGATTTCAATCTAAACTTTATTTGATTTACCTAATGAATTACCAATTCCTCTAAATCTATATAATAACAATAATAAAAAAACAAATGCAACCTAATCACCCAAAAATACAAAATAACACATTTAACAAACTACTCCAAGGTTATTTTTACTTTTTTCTTGCAATTTGATCCATACGAATTTGACAGTAATGGGCCAGGCTAATTTTATCGTAATGGTTAAGGTTGTCACCTTTGACAGTAGTGGGCCAGGCTAATTTTATCGTAATGGTTAAGGTTGTCACCTTCTTTGTTGGAGAAGGCATCTATTTAGAAGATTTTTTTGAAAAGTAGTAAAAATTATTATAATTTAGTTATTAATTTGATGTGTAATATTGTCATTAAAATTAAATTATTATAATTGTAAATTAATATTTATTAATTTTTTAAATGGTAATAGAATTTATTATATTTTAATTGTTAATAGATAGTGAAATAATTATTATTAAGTACTATCCATAAATATAAAAAAAAACTCATCATTATTATAAAATAAAATAAGCAACTTTCTTATTATAAAATAAAAGTTCTAGAAAAATGAAATAAAAAGAAAAATCATAACTATCATGTACAAAGAGTTGAAAAAAAACAAAATGCCAACTTTTGATTTGAAATAAACAACCAATAAAATTTAAAATATTTTAAAAGTATGAAAAAAACTAAATAAAAACAAAAATCATATCTAACATGTACGATAAAAAAAAAACAAAAAAATTTAAAATATTTTAAAAGTATTGAAAACAAAAAAATAAAAACAAAAATCATATCAAACATGTACGAGATGTTGAAAAAAAGACAAAATGCCAACTTTTGATTTGAATTGAACAACCAATAAAATTTCAAATATTGCATGTAAAATATATACTACTTCCACCCATCAAACTTATAATGGATATCAATAATCCATGAAGTACAAAGAACATTAAGTCTTAATTGAATGTAGACTTTGTCATGTACCTCAGACATGGCAACTATTTCAACCAAAGATAATACTTGAATATAAAAGTTGTCTCATGATTTCGTTTGCTTTTTGTTTATTAGTTTTCATGGATGTGTACGAACGATCCTTGAAAGAGAAAATAAATATTCATTACAATAAATTTGCATATTTTCCGAGAGAAATATTGATGTGGACTTCAAATACAATATTTGGTCAATTTCATCCTTAGTTTTGTGCATGGTCACATAATATTAAAAGCTAAAGTAAAAAGTTAAGTAGTAATAAAATCTAATTATTATCGATAAGTCTTGATATGCACTATAGTTAAATATTAATAGAATTATTATAAATACCCTTGATATGAACTTTGTTAAAATGTCTTATGTTACAATTTTAGTGTTTTGTGATCCTAAGTTCACAATGAGGTTTAGCGTTTTTTTTCCCAAACTTACATTACAGTAGAGTTTTGGTAAGGTAGCCTCTTTTTCTTACCTAGTTTCCTCCACATTCTCCTGTGTAGCGAAATTAATGGTATTATTAATGGACCCTGAAAACATTGCAGCTACTCTCCATTAACTTTCTTGGTTACTGAGCATTTACTGACTTCTCTGGCATAGAACTTTCAGTGGAGCCCAGGTGGCTTGTTTCTATGGCCAAGTCTAGTTAGGATGACTTAACCGACGACGTCAATGCACTTATGGGTGCAACATATGAGGTCATTTGGCAGAGAGTTGACCTCTTCGCCACTGTCGACTCCTTGGGGGATGGTATGAAAACCATAAAATCTCCCTCTAGTGACTTGACAACTTACCTTTCTACTCTAAATAATGTTAATTTTGGCCATCCGTCCACTAAATCGGGTATTCTTCCTAGACTTTCTGATTATTCTCGACTTGTTGAAAAGGTTTCAAATGTGAGCAACTCGTTTGAGGTTCCAAGGGAGACTGTTCCTCCCTGCACACAGAAAAGGGTGTGGAAGCCTTTGGGTCCTTCCGGGTGCAGACGAAAGCAGTGGAAGTCCAACAAAGTCTTTAGAAAGATGGTACTGGGGTTGGATGTGGGGCTCAAAGAGACAGTTAGGATGGCGTTCTGTGGGTTAGTTGGCAGGGTTTCTTACAGGTATTTGTGCAAGGTCTCTTTATAGTCTTGGGTCGAACAACACTGGGTGCCTCTAACAGGTTATGCTCCAAAGATTTTGTACCTAACCAAAGGATGGTTAGGTTTCATTTGCAAAGCACCCAAAGACCTATCTATCCTTTTGGAAAGCCGGAGGGTTTTGTGAGGCATTAGCCTCATGTTGAAAAGGTGAAGGGTAGCTTTTGACCCGTCTACAGAGTGCTTCTAGCAGCGCCATCTGTGGGTGCTATTACCAGGCTTACCCATCCACCTCTGGAACGAGGGTGCATTAATGGCAATTGGGAACTCACTCGGCGCTTTCATCTCAGTGGATAGACAGAACCTTACGACCCATGTTAGGAAAGTTGAGAGGATATTGGTCGAAATGGACATCCACTGTGGACTTCTAGAGGTTTTAGAGATTGATTGGAGAGGCCATAAGATTTTACAAAGGCTTGAATACCTCGACATACCTTTCAGGTGTAGCCTCCGCCATAGCACGGGACACCTCCGAAAGGATTGTAAAGGATGGGTTGCAGAAAATGACTCAGAGGATACGACGGTTCACAGAGATTTATATAACTCTTCCCTTGATGAAGATTCAGGCGGTTTCAGGGCCTTTCACTCTTCAACAGAGGTCACCAGTCCACCGACACAAGCAGATAGTCTCTCGGGTAAGTTAAAACTCATAAGTCCTCCTCTTTTTTCTACTTTAACATTTTGGGAAAAGGAGGCTCTGGATGCTTCCTGTTGGTTAAAACATAATATAACTAATGGTGAGGTGTCTATTGTGTCATATTTGGAGCCTACTAGACCCACAGCAGAGGGGTCTGTTCGACAAGTGGATAAGGATTCCACTTCGGTACCACATTTGGGTGTTGATCCTTTTGTAACTTTAGGGAGTCCCGCTCAAACCATTGTCAATGGAAATGTATCAGACCCTTCTTTAGACCTAGATGACCCCAACCAGCCGGAATCCACCCAGTTATTGACCTTTCACTTGCCCGAGGACCCTGCTTCTCTTCCTGGTTGTCATGAACCAGAGGAAGATGACTCCTATTTTAATGCAGTGCTAGATTCCTTGATACCTTACATTCACGACTCCACCTCTTTTGTTCCTTTATCGGTTTATTGGGGAACTTAGTGTATGAAAACTTGTCTCGAGGTGGGGAGGCCAGTACCTCCCATCAAGGTGGTGATGGGACTGGAAAAGAATTTGCCTGGTCTAGAGGCTTGGGCATTGAATACTCACCTATAAAAACCAGAAATGCAAGGAAGAAATTGTCGGCCTCGACCCCCCTCCAACCAGATATTGTTCCTCCTTCCACTGATAGTGGGAAAGTGAGAGTGATGAAAGACCTTGCAAGGGAAAAATAATGATTTTTCTCTCCTTAAATCTTAAAGGGATCGGGGGCTCCCTAAAAACTGCCTCTGTCCATCGGCTATCGGATAGAACTCACCCGGATATTCTGTTCCTATAGGAAACATTGGTACATGAACAAAAATCAAGAACATTCATGAATGTCTTGGGTCCTTCCTGGGTCTCCTGTGCTGTTAACTCGATTGGTACCTTGGGAGATCTATTGGTTACTTGGGATCCTGTTGGCACAGGGGCAGACCCAGGGTTCAATGCTTCAACAATGCACCAACAAAACCCTAACTACTGGCCCTTTCGGCAACACCTGTGAAGCAGATGAAGTCTCACCCGAGGTAGAGCAAGGGGTGGTTGCAAGACTCAGGTGTCTGCAACCTTAGCTGGGACACATATATGTGATTCTAACACTTAGAAAACACTTTAGCATAGATCATTCATCAGTATTTAACCCTCATGGCACTCTGCAGATGGCGCAAAGCACCGCGACATTCACTTAGATCTAGGTTAAGTTAGCACTTAGCAACAACAAAATAGGTCTAGCACTCAGCACTTTCATATATGTCAGATCTGCATCCATACATCTAAGAAGCACAAAGCAAAGTAGATCTATCTAACGATATCATAGCAAAGCACATAGCATAATCATATCAAATCACAACACATGGAAAGAGACAAACACATCAGGTCGAGGCATCGAGCACAACACACATGTTTACCATGGTTCACCCCCACCCTAGGGCTACGTCCACAAAGTCTTCTTCTTCTTTATTAGCTTCGGTCAATCTGATTATAGCACAGAGCTCAAACTTGTACTCCGCATAGGACAGGAGATTTGCGCGCACCTTGCCAGATCCTCCTTCCCCGAGTAGATCTAGCATAGAGCCTTCTCACAATCCGTGCACTTAGCACTTGCAACACTTGCACTCAGCTCTGCAAGTCGGTCACACAGTATACGCAAAGACTTTTCTAGCACTTAGCTTATTAGCCTCTCTTACATTGCCTAGCTACTTATTTACTCTTTATAAAATAGGCCTAAACATGGGTAAACTCATGGGCCGACATCCCATACCCATTACATTATCCCCAAAAACCCAAAAAAGACCCAAAAGAGGAGGTTTGGCTTCCACGATCTCCGCTTCATGTTGCGCTCCATCTTTGAGAAGCTGTCAAAGTTCCAAAAACGGTCAAATATGACCAAGTGTTTCCTCAAACTTGGTCAAGGGGCAACAAGCCCCCAACACTCACCCGTGACTCGTCTCGAGTCACTTAGATCTAGGTAAATTTGCCTCGAAGGTCTCGAGCTTGGATCGAGTTCCTTCGGCTTGTCTCTGTGCTACTGCTTCCTACTCAGTGAACTCCTGAACAACTGCTTCATTGATAGGCCCTTCCAGTTGCTGCTCAACTGTAACAACTACTTGTTCGAGTAGTGTTCCTTGGCCTTCAATTTATTCAAACAATATATAGGCCTCCTCCTGGCTCGGCTGGATTTTTTGGGTGACTTCCATCACTCTGTTCTGCATGGTAAGAACAAGTTGTTGGGCAGTTCGTTGTTCCTAGGATCTCTTCATCCACTCGATAGGTGATAGGAGCTTGAGTTGTGCCTGTACTGTATCTGCGTGTTTCTTTGCTTCCTAGAATTGGGACTCCAGTTTCTTCAACTTTGGGTCTTCAGATAGTTTCTCATATATCTACGTGCTTTTTTTACTTAGTTTTTTGCATTCTGCAACAAGTTTTCTAATCCTCTTGATTGCACTCTGAGCATTCAATTCTCGTTGGTCGCGCACTTATTACGAAGTATGTGGTATGGTCTGGAGCTCTAATTCCATGACCCTTTGTTGAAGTTGTTGAATAACTTCAGCCAGCTTCATCACTTGACACTCTATGGGCTCTTCGGCCTTCTTCTCTAAGCCGGTCACAGAGCGAAATGCTCTGTTGACTGCTTCTTCAATTCCGATCTGCTTCGTGAGCAGCTGCTCTTTCTCTTTTTGGACCTTCGCTCGATCTTCTTCAAATTTTTCTTGGAGAGAATTCTTCTCTTGTTGCGCTGCTTGATGTTTCTCAATTATTTCTTCCTGTGCCTTCTTGAGGGCCTGGGTGGCCTGTGCTTTTTATTCCTGAGAACGTCGAAGCCGTACTTCGACTGTATCAACAATCTTGCGGAGCTGGACTGATTCATCTCCTTCTTCTATTGTTCCTTCTGGTAGAGGCGTAGTAGAGATTGCTCGGCTAGACTGGAGTGCCTGCTGTACTCCTTGGAGCACGATCTCAATCTGGCTATACAATTGTTCCTGCTTCGCTTCCTCCTTCTCTATTATTTCCTTTGAAGCATCATTGATTGCTGCAACAATGAAATCAAAGTCATCCAACATGAGGGAAGTTCACATCTTAGTTACAGGGGTTCTTGGTTTCTTTCTGGAGGAAGACTTCAGAGGTGAAACCTTCTTTTTCTTGGATGAGTTTGCTTCGTCCCTGGGTGGCGATACTTCGACTTGCTGTTGCTCAGATTCTGCACCTTCTTCGTCTGGTGTAATGGAATCCATCCTTACAGATCTGCTATCTATATCCTAAACCTCTTTGGGCTTCTTCGTCTCCTTTGTCTTCTTTGTTCTACTGGGCCCAGGTGTATCTTGCGCAGCTTCTGGGTTGTCAATGTCTGAAATTTCTGTGGGGTCTACTGAAACAAGGAGGTCCGCCGACCACTCCTTCATGATCTCTTCCAAGTCTTCTTCTGTCAGCTTATAGTAGGATGCGATCAGTATCAGGAGCCAACTAAAATGGAATTTGTGCCCCTGATCCTGAGCTTCTCTATAGTCAATCTCCAGTTGATTCACCAGGTACTTCGCCCAATTCATCTGTAGTCCCTCTGTGCACTTTCCTGCGAGGTCAAATACGAAGCCTGATACTTGTGTTGGTAGATTCTTACATTCCATCTTCCCTGCGATTAGTTGGCATGTGAGGTGCACTACGCCACTTTCAATAGAAGCTACCTTGTAGCCTCTCCCACCTTTCTCAACATCACCATAGGCCTCTTTTATCTTCTGTGCAAGAGTGTGGTCTGCGGTCTTTCCAGGATAGTACTCATGGGGATCAGGGCCCTGCATGTTAGGCCCGATGATCCTATTGATCAATGTTGAATCAATAGTTATGCGACGATCTAACCATAAGTATCCTCCATGGTAACTTGCTAGAAGTAACTTTACATAAGCATTCACCTCCTGGTGTCTGCCGAAGTGCGGTATTTTCATAACGTTTAGCAGAGTAGACTACACGAGGTTCATCATCCATTGCTATGGGACAAGCTTCGAGTTCTTTCCCTTATTTCATGTCAAGTAATTATACGGGGCAAGCATGCTATAAACTTTACGGTCCCCCAAGTTGAAGTCGCAAAACTTCAACGCTGTAACCTTGTCTTGATCTGCGTAGTAGGTGTGTACTCCCTTCGGTAAATATGCAGTTACTAGGGTATATTCAAAATCTCTAGGGACACTGTCCCTGTTAATCTCACCGCTCAAAGGGGGTATGTAAGATGGTAGAATGGATGGAACTAACTTTGTGTTGGCTATGTCGTCCTTATGCTTAGTTCTCCTCTCTGCGCCGGCTCGAGATGTTCCAGCTTGAGTAGTTGACGGGGAGGCTTGCACTCCTCTCGTCGATGAGGCTTGGACTCCTCTGGAAATTATTCTTTCCGATATGACTTTCTCAGTCATTAAATTGAGAAGGACTTCTGTGATGGATTCCTCAAGCATGGTGAGCTCGTCGGACATACGCACTCGGGAAATATTAGCGAGGTCACAATGATCTCAAAACACTGCACTAGAGTGAACGATCTGCTTGCAATGATCACTATATACAATTATGAGTTCTTCGGGTTTCGAGTTTTCAGTTGTCAAAAGTGTTATTCATGCGCGGTGCAATGAGCTAAATAGGAAATTCATCAACAGTTTGGTTGCAATGGGTATGAAGCTTTCATGAACGTTGATCCATCCATTATGGTGTGGTCCAATGGTCTGGTGGTGATCCTTTAATGATTTTTTGTCCATTTGGGGTGGAAGTCGAACGGGTATATCAGTCCAACGGCTATATTGTTGTGCCATGGCGAAGTGCCAAATGTCGTTGTTCTGATATCTCGGCGAAGCTCAATTCTTGTGATTTTTTCTTCTGCGAAGTTTCCTCCAGAACCTTCTATAACTTTTCTATCTTGGCTCTCTTCTTACTTAGCTTCCTAGCCTTCTTCCCAGTGAACTTCATCTCAGTCATCCTTTTTCCATTATGAGTCTTATCTTCTCTCGACATAGTCACTTCACACTACTAAGGTTCTTTCTTCAGATCCAAGGGTAATACTCCTTCATCATATGGATTAGGTATTTCTATCTTTTGTGGTTCCTCTAACACTCTTATAGCTTTGACATCCATGTCCCCGGTGTTCAACAACTGCGATCTGTTCTCTTGTTCTTCCATCAAGTAGGCGATCCTTCTAGTCATAAATTCCATGAGTTCTCGCTTCTTCTGTTCTAGGGCTTCCTTTTATTCTTTTCTCTAGATCTGGTCTTTTTCAATCCAGATCTTGCCTAACAAAGCTGGAAATGGGGAACGGTCCTCAATAAATCTAATGACTTCAAACTCTTCCTCTGTCAAAGCTCCATGGGTACCCATAGCTAACTGGGTAATTCTGCCACATAGGGTTACCATTTTTCCTTTAAACAACCCTATTCTTCCTAGTGAAGGAACCATAGCAGGCCTTCCTAGGGTTTCCCAAGTATTTTCTATCATAATGTTCATCTGTGTTCCCTCATCTAGAGAAAAATCGATGTCGAAGTCTCTTATTCTTACTTCGATTTTCTCCTTTTCTTTGAAGATCTCTGATAAACTGGCATCTTTATGTTCATCCAGGGTTTCTTTCATTTTCAATAACATAATCTCTGATTCTTTCTGGGGTTCTTCTATAATCTTAGTCTCTTGACCTTGCTCCATATTCAGCTTTTCAAGTCTAGTAATTATTCTAGGGAAATCCAGTACTTCATGGTCCATAGCCTTACAACAGAGGCAACTAGGGCTTCTCCCAGGGCATTCCTTAGCAAGATGTCGTGGTCTTCTGCAACTGTAACAAAGAGTTAATCCTCTCTTTCTCTTCCATGATCCCCAACTTTTCTTGTACTGCGTGCTAGGATCATGATGGCTAGCCTGCAAAAATTTCTTTCTAGGACCCTGCATCCATTGGTTAGTCCAAAAAATTCTTTCTATGTATAGGTATAACATATCTTTCATTATTCTTATCAGATCTATTCATATCAAACGTTCTTTCATCTAATAATGCCCTAGTTTTCAAGCTAGGACAAAATCTATCAAGCATACCTAAATCCATACTTTAGAAACAAAATTTTTCACTTCTTTTACTTCTACAGGTCACAAAGCTTCCAGATCTGAGAAATTTTAACTATTCTTACCTTTATCAGAGCACAAAGCTTACATATCTTACCTCTTTCTGTAGATCTGACTTAGAAACTTCCACTTTAACCTTTCTTAGAGAACAAAGCATTCAGATCTGACTTCTTTTCTTCAGATCCATCTATCCTTCTTTAGCACATAGATTTTCAGATCAAGTGGATCACTGCGCACTAGGGCATAGATCCATACACAAAGCTTTTACAATTTTAGGACAGACTTTCTACACAAAGCTTCTTCTTCCTCGGTTCCCAACAATCACAGTTTCAGGTCCCAAAAACGGAACCATTTGTTGGCACAATGATAGACCTAGGGTTCAATGCTTCAACAAGGCACCAACAAAACCCTAACTACCGGCCTTTTTGACAACACCTGTGAAGCAGATGAAGTCTCACCCAAGGTAGAGGTAGGGGTGGTTGCAAGACTCAGGTGTCTGCAACCTTAGCTGGGACACATATCTATGATTCTAACACTTAGAAAACACTTTAGCATAGATCATTCATCAGTATTTAACCCTCATGGCACTCCGCAGATGGTGTAGAGCACCACAACATTCACTTAGATCTAGGTTAAGTTAGTACTTAGCAACAACAAAATAGGTCTAGCACTCAGAACTTTCATATATGTCAGATCTACATCCATACATCTAAGAAGCACAAAGAAAAGTAGATCTATCTAAGTATATCATAGAAAATCACATAGCATAATCATATTAAAGTACAACACATTGGTTTACCGTGGTTCACCCCCACCCTGGGGCTACATCCACAAAGTCTTATTCTTCTTTATTAGCTTTGGTCAATATGATTACAACACAAAGCTCAAACTTTTACTCTGCATAGGAAAGGATATCTGCACGCACCTCGCCAGATCCTCCTTCCCCGAGTAGATCTAGAACAGAGCTTTCTTACAATCCATGCACTTACCAATTACAACACTTGCACTCAACTCTGCAAGTCGGTCACACAGTATACAGAAATCCTTTTCTAGCACTTAGCTTATTGGCCTCTCTTACATTGCCTAGCTACTTATTTATACTTTACAAAATAGGCCTAAACATGGGTAAACCCATGGGCCAACATCCCATACCCATTACATTATCCCCCAAAACCCAAAGAGGACCCAAAAAAGGGGGTCTAGCTTCCACAATCTCCGCTTTGCATTGTGCTCCATCTTTGACAAGATGTCGAAGTTCCAAAAATGGTCAAATATGACCAAGTGTTTCCTCAAACTTGGTCAAGGGTCAACATATCCAAACAAGGTCGATTTGGTACCTTACCTTTCATGTGGTGGCATTTTATTGACAGGGATGTGCATTGCTAGAAAAATGGAGCTCACTCTACTTAACATCTATGGCCCATATGTGGAGAGGAAACAATTTTGGAACTTTGTGGCTAACAATGGTCTTCTGTCACACAAAAATATGATTATTGCTCGAGATTTGAATTTTACGGTCTCTACGAATGAAGTATGGGGAGGATCTACTCAAGCGGGACCATTGGCGGTTTATTTCAAAACACAATTTCAATCCAAACAATTAATTGATATCCAACTAGATAGATTAGTCCCAACCTGGAGGAATGGGCAAGTTGGGACTGACTCTATTGCTAAGTGACTGGATATATTTTATGTTCTTGAATAACTATTAACTGGTGTAGGTTTATACCGATCCTGGGTGGAATACCCTTTTGTTTTAGATCATGCTTTGGTACTACTACAGTTGGATCGACCCTGTCTACAAACCATATCCTTTGAAACTAAATTCACAATGGCTACTTGAAAAGGATTTCAATGACCTAGTTCATAAGGTATGGACTGATCAAAAATACTTATCCAAAGAAGGCAGGCATCATAGACTAATCTGGAAGCTAAAAGACCTGAAGAAACAGACAAAACATTGGATAAGGGATAGAAATGACAAGAGATTATTGAAGTTGGAGAAGTTGGAACCATAAATAAAAGAAAATCGTTTGCTAATGGAAGAAGGTGCATATTCCCTGGATGTAGAAAGAAACCTTAGTATCCTAGAACAAGAAAGAAATATTTTATTAAAAGCAAAAGAAGAATTGTGGAGGCAACGTAGCAGAGCGATTTGGATACAAAGCAGTGACCAGAATACTAAGTTTTTTCATCAATTCGCTTGTTACAAGAGAAATTGTAAGCATATATGGGAGATTTTAGATACCAATGGGATTTGTCACACTGACCAGGAGGAAATAAAAGAAGAGGTAGTGAATTATTTTAGTAACTTCTTCAAGGCACATGATCTTTCAAACAACAATAGAACAAGTCAGAATAGCGGGACTCTTCTCTTGACTGGTAAATGAAGAAGAAGCAAACTCCCTACATTGCCCAGTTAGCATAGGTGAGTTGAAAGAGGTTTTATCCATGTTCAATAAAGATAAGAGTCCAGGGCCCGATGGCTGGATAGTTGAGTTTTTCACACATTTATTTGATTTAGTGGGAGACAACTGCTTAGAGATGGTTGAGGAATCGAGGAAGAGAAGATTGATTGCAGGGGGCCTTAATTCCACATTTATATCCCTTATCCCTAAAACAAATAAACCTGCTACCTTTGGAGATTTTAGACCTATCTCCGTTTGCAACCTATGTTACAAATTAATTTCAAAAATCACAACAAATCATATTAAACCAATCCTTTCCAGATCACTTTTAGCAGAACAACTTGGATTTCTGAAAGGCAGACAAATACAAGACGCCATTGGTACTGCACATGAATGCCTCCACAACATTAAACAAAAGAGAATAAAATCACTTATTCTGAAGTTGGATCTTCAAAAGTCTTATGATTGTATTGACTGGGAATTGTTAAGGATGATCTTAATACAAGTGGACTTTGGGATTCAAATCACCAACTAGATTATGAGTTGTGTTACTACCACAACATTTGCAGTATTAATAAATGGTGAAGCTACGAATTTCTTCAGAAGTGGTCGAGGATTTCGACATGTGTGCCCTTTATCCCCTATGTTGTTCATGTCGGTATTGGAGGGGTCTTAGCTTAATACTAAAAGAAAGAAAAGTGACAAGAAATCTAGTGGGTATAAAGGTATATAGAATGATAAGGATCCTCCACATTTTCTTTGTGGATGACATAGTAATCATGACCAATGCTACTTTAAGTGAATGGGTAGAAATTGATAGAATCGTTATTTTTTTCTGCAAATCATCGAATTTAAAGGTAAATTAAAAAAAAAAAATTCTTCTTTATGAAGGGTTATCATATGTGGACTTAGATCCATACAATACAGTTCTCCCATATAACTTTACAGAACTTTCTACTAGTTTTAGATATCTCGGTTATTATTTGACAAAAATTGTGGCATGCCTAGGGGAGGTCCACATCACCTAGGTGACGTCATCATGCCATGTCACATCTGCTTCTTTAGGACTTCGAGGCTCTGGGACTTCGATACTTTGGAGCTTCGGAGCTTTGGGGCTCTGGGACTTCGAAGGATTTCACATCTGCACACCCCAAAACTAGCGAACTGTGAATTTTTTAACACTCCCATGTCACCCCCGGTGATTTCATCATGTCACGTCACTTCGGTGCTCCGAAACTTCGAGGATATCTTCCTCTCACTCAACCACAAACCATTTATTCTAGAGTGTTGAATTGTTGAACTTCTGGACACTTGATAATCTACTAACATGTGTCTTTGATAATGGATGGTCTGGATTGGTTTCAAACTTCGGGACATTGGGGCTTCGGGAGACCTCCAACACTACATGACAAATCCCTTGAACATCATATTCTTGAATAGGATGATCTACCAACATGTGTCCTCAAACAAGAACGGTCCAAATTAACTCTGGAGTTCGGGACTTTAGAAGATTTCTCTCCTTACATCTTAAGTTCTCACTTCTCTCGGAGTTTCGAACCTCCAAATTGTCGTGAGGTCTACGGCTCACTTTTCTAATGCGTATATATGATGGTTGGGATCTAACCTTCACCACTGCACCCCACCTCCTAATATGTTCTTTATATGATGACTCAGATCTATCTCTAGCCAAATCAAATGATCAAGTACTTATCCCAGTGATCTAAGGCGTAGATTGACTCCAAAACTTCAGATCTTAGGGGATTTCTCCTCTTTTACAACAACAAATTAAATCATCCTAAGTGGCGAAGTCTAGAGGAATTTGGTGATTAACCACCATGCTCCTTTTTCCATATCTGACGGTTGTGAAGGGTCTGCCTTCTCCCGAACAGATCCTACGACTCAAATTTGAACTTTGTGGTCCAATACCATGATTTTTGTGGTTTCCTTTCTCTGTTGATTTTCTCGAACCGCTATACCTCTTGATATTTCCATTACTACCCAGGATCTCTCACAGCGTCGCTCTAGCACTCTGTACATCAAATCCTTGTGGAAATTTTGACTCCAAATTCCACATTCGTGGCCCATCCATGTTCAATGTGTAAACCATGGGCCCTGATACCAATTTTTAGCATCCCCGGGCCACCCAAGTCCGGCCATGCTACTACAAAAATGCTATGTACAACTTTGATACCAATTTTTAGTGTCCCAGTCCACCCAAGCCGGGAAAATCCACTACCTCAAACTCTGCTCTATCACCCATTTTGTAACTCCCCAGCCTTTTGCTGGGCAATGTCGCTTCAAATAAATACAAAACAAAATTGCACTATGTTCTGATAATCAAAACTATCCATACCCAGGCATGGATCTATTGGGCTATGGAAGATAGAGCTCTTTGCAGAACATCATACATATAAATTAAACAACTAATATGCATTCTACTAATACACAAATTAAATGTGGAAATCACAGTAAAACATACATGTAGCAACACATGCAATTCTTATAAATATAAAGACATGTACATAATACACAGCATAAACACTTAACATCGAGATGGTACTTATCTTTTTATGAAAGTCACCAACTGTTTGTAGACCTTCCACGAACCTCCTAGCCTTAGACCATGCCACTCCAAGCTATCGACAGTGGGTCACCCCCGAGCTGGGACTAAACTCCACCCAGGGTAAATGTCATCCTAGGCTAGGATGAGACTACGGAAAGTTTCACAATGCAACAAGAAGGATTCCCTCCCAAGAGCTTACTTATGTCCACTACTCACAGACTCTCATTCCCCACATGCCTATCCCACCCCAGGAATATGCACCTTCACTATTCCAAAGTCCATCAACTACTCCACTTCCCTTCCACAACTTCAGCGACATGCCAGATTAGGAATTCTCAGAGATCTGTAGCTATTGTTGAACTCCCTCCAGAAGAAATCACTTCCCCAACAATCTCTCTCACCTGGAGATAGTTTCTCACAGGCCTGACAACCTGCTTCTTCAATCCATAGGCCTGACAACCCACCTCTTCAAAACCACATGCCTGACAACCTGGTTCTTTTGTCCAGCTCCTAAGTCAAAAGGGTAACCACAATAAAAAAATCAGGTATGGGTTCTGGTAACGACAGCAAGCCACACCAGTCCAAAGAAAAATGTGGGTAGAAATAACAAGATGGCTAGGGCACAATATGGCTCAGGCACTGCGCAGTCGTGTTGTGCCTCATTGGAAAAATGGGTTAGCTTCATGGATTTGTAGGTTTCATAGGTTGCATAGGTCAACGATGGAGGAAATGGATGGATTCTAGAATGCTCAGTGTCTGAGTGCGTGTGTGCATGGGGAGCATGGCAAGAATGGTGAGTGAAAACCCACAATGACAGATTTCCCCACATAAAATTGTGTGTCCCAAATCGGACACATGTCTTCATGATGTTGCATGAGCTCCATTTATCATTTGTTCTCCTTCCCACGGGAACTTAGGATAACTTTAGTTATTTCCCAAACCTTATTATTTAGAAAATAATAATATAATAGTATTCACTTAGAGATAATCCCTCTAGCTTAGCCCTTCTCCTAGCCTCTTAGCCCCTTCCCTTTCCCTACCCAGTGGAGCTTAGTACCCCATAAAACTTTCTTCGTAGTTTGTATACATGCAACGATGTAATTATATTAAAGATGTGAGTATTTACATATAAAAAATAAGGCTTTCTGGCCTTACGCATCCAGGATCTCTAGCCTAATAAACACATAAGCCTCCTAGCTTATAAACACTTGTATCACCAACCTATAAACATCATTACAATTCAGTAGGGGCTCGGCCTTGGGGTATTACAATTATGTTCCCTTAAAACCTTTAACACCATTCTTAAATGATGATCATGCTCCTCCTTAGACTTAGAGTAGATGAGAATAGCATCTAATAAAACAATTATAAACTCTTCTAGGTACTCCCTCAACAATGCATTCATCAAACACATAACAATAGCTAGGGAATTTGATATCCCAAATGGAACTACCGTAAATTCATAATGCCCATACCTTGTTCCAAACATTTTCTTTTTGATATCTTCTTATTTTATCCTCACTTGATTATAACCTGACCTCAAGTCTCTCAACAAGAGGGACTTGAGGGGCTGAGAGACTAACCTCAAGTCTCTCAAGCTTGAGGGCTTAACCCAAGGGAATATTATCATGTATTTTCCTGAAATACTAAGGTTTGGGAAATAAAACCCTCTTATCCTAAGTTCCTTTGAGGAAAGGAACAAACTCCAAGTGGAGATGAACGAGCTCCGAAGAGAGCCATGTGTCAACCTGGGTGCATGCAATTTTTATGGGGGGAATCTGTCATTGTGGGGGTTCTTCGTATTCTTTCCATCCTTTTCCCCATTCTCTCATGCACTCAAAAGGAAGGAATTCATCCATTTTCCACCATTGTTGAACCCTCTTCCATCGCGAACCTATGTAACTTGCGTGCACTGGTATTTTTGTTGATCCCATACCCTACCTTACCCAATTTAGCTACTGTGGTTACCCATTTGACTTAGGAGATGGACAGAAGAAGCAAGTTTCCAAGCATGTGGTTTTGAAGAGGTGGGTTGTTAGGCCCATGGATTGAAGAAGCAGGTTGTCAAGCCTATGAGAAACTCTCTCCAGGTGAGAGAGATTGTTGGGGAATTGATTTCTCCTGGAAGGAGTCCAATAGCAGCTACAAATCTCTGAGAATTCCTAATCTGACCTATTGTTGAAGCCCTGGAAGGGAAGTGGAGTAGTTGATGGACTGTGGAGTAGTGAAGGTGTATATTCTTGGGGTGGGACAGGCATGTGGGGAATGAGATTCTATGAGCGGTGAGCGTAAGTAGGCTCCTTCGAGGGAATCCTTCATGTTTCATTGTGCAGCTTTCCATAGTCTCATCCTAGCCTAGGATTTCCTTTACCCTGGGTAGAGTTTAGTCCCAAATTGGGGGTGACCAACTGTTGATAGCTTGGAGCAGCATGGTCTAAGGTTGGGAGGTTCATGGAAGGTATGCACGTAGTCAGTGGCTTTCATAAAAAGATAAGTACCAATTCTATGTTAATTTTACATGTTGTGTTAAGTACATGTCTTAAGTTTATCAGAATTGACTGTGTTTATTGCATGTATGTGCTTACTATCACTTCCACAGGAATATGCATATGAGAAGAATGTTTATCTCTGTTAAATTTGAATTATACATATATTTTATGAGATCTAATAGAACATGCATAGCCCAATGGACTAAGACTGGGGTGTGCTATAGAGCTGTATCAAAACTTGGTCAATTTGGTTTTGAGGTGGCGCTTCTCAGCTTGAGTGGCTGGGGATACTTGGAAATTGGTATCAGAGTTGAGAAAGAGTGATTCTTTTCGGTGGCATGAATGTCTTGGGTGAACAAAGTAGGTTTTGTATTAGCATGTCCCAGAAAGGCAGCCTGGGTATGCTACAAATTGGTATCAGAACCCATGGTTTCAACATTGAACCTGGATGGGCCACGAATGTGGAATTGGGAGTCAAAATTCCACAAGGAATTAATGCACAGAGTGCCAGAGCGGTGATGAGAGAGCTTCTGGGTGGTATTGGAAATATCAGGTGGTATAGAGGTTCACGAAAGTTAGCAGAGAAAGGAGACCATGAAAATCGTGGTATTGGGCCACAAAGTTAAATTTGGACCATAGGATCTGCTCGGAAGAAGACAGATCCCTCACAACCTTTTGTTTTGGAGAAGGTGCACAAAGGTTAAGCACAAAAGTCCTTCGGTCTTCGACCCTCCGAGCATTTTAAAACTAGAGCATAGAAAACTACCAAAGTTTGTAGCTCCGAAGCACCGGAGCCCTAAAGTCCCGAAGTCTAGAACCAATCTAGACCGTCCATTTCCAGGGACATGTGTCATTAGATGAGCATATTCTGAATTTTGGCAGTCCATTGGTTGTGTGGTGTTCCAACAGGTAAATACTACAAAGTCCCAGAGTGATTCTCATCTATAGATCATTCAAAAGGAGGAGAGTCATTGAATTTCCCAGGTAGTTCGATGGCTCGGAGTTTGAGGAAATTGGTGGAAGTGTGAACAGAATAGACTTCCTCCTGAAATCCAGAAGTTTCAAACTTCAGAGTGAATATGGACCATCTGATATCAGAGACACATGTCATCGAATTATCAAGTGTCTGGAAGTTCAGAATTTAGACACTCTGTAGAAAATGGTTTCTGGTTGCATGGGAGGAAGAGATCCCAGAAGTCCCAGAGCACTGAAGTGACATGGCATGATGACTTCACCTAGGGTGACATGGACCTACCCTAATTCTGCCACGTGTCAATTGTTTTTGTACCTTTGGCAGGCCTTAGGTTCCAATTGTGCTTGAAACGTGTCACTCGACGATGAGGCCACATGTCACCCCATGTTTCTGACAGGTAGCAACCCGGGTGTGTTGTACTAAGTGGACCTTGTTAGCACGAGAAGTCACTCATGGATTGCGGTCGGAGTAAGCCTGATGACCATCAATTTATATGTCACAATTTGCTTATAAAGGGTGATCGAAAGAGAACCGACTCAGAACAATATCGTTTAACTCAAAATCCTGGATTGGGCTATGCATGAATAGGTGAGGTCTTGATCTAACTTCAATCAGTAATTCATAGTAATGGTGAGTAGGGGGAATACTCGGTGAGAAAATGCAAAGGTATGTTATAGGCATCAGGCTTCCAACAACCTAAAGAGGAATAACTTAAACACAAGAACTTCTTGTATTCAAATTACAAGAATACTAAAAGAAATAATAACAGTGTTACCATAAAACATTTATCATAACACAGTCACAATGATTCATGTGAATCAGTCAATCATGAACTCTTCTAGTATTAGATGGAAACAAGATGGAGTAATAAAGTTGGTTGTCATTAAATAATAAGTTTCACATACATATACATAACCCTGGGAAACCAGTGCTTCATCAAAACTTTACAATAGGGATCTTAGCTCTACCATCCATCCTTACAAAATATGAAAACTGAGTCTATATACTTAGAGAAATTCACCTCCTTGGCCTCAGGAGGGTAGCTGAGCTACCTCATTTAAGGATTTACATGCGCATGATCTTCCTTTAGACTGTACATGCATCTTCTTGTCTGACACTGCTTCAGACGACATGGCTTCTGCAGGGAAACTATCCATCGGAGTACCATGAGATTACTGCTTCTGACCCTCCCCACACCTTCCATTTATAGATTGATATGAGGTCTCAACCACCTACTCAATCTTCATAAAATTCTTCTTCCATGGAGGGTGGCTGAGACTGAATACACAGAGAGTGACCACATGTCAGCTTTCCAAAGCTTGGAGGCCAACCTTCATTTCTTCAGGTTTCACTCTCAACGTAACCACAGGGCCATGCAACTCTCTTCAAGGACGCTTCGGCATTTTCCTTTCGGGGATTTCCTCATGCTGTGTCCAAGATCCCCAATACCTTGTGTTGCGAAATCGTCCTATCCAAACCAATGGCTTGATCTTCCCTTAGCATCGACGGCCAGGATTTATTCCTTATCCGTCTCTTAACCGTCCGTGGTCTAAACAGGCACCTATATTTTCCCTTTGGCCCTACTTTCCATATGATAACGGGTTGTGACCTTGTCCTAAAACCAAAGGTGCTCCACCAATTTTGGGTATCGGAAATGGGAGGGAGTAAACTCCTCACCCTTGAGAATCCCGATTACCGAACTCGCGAAGGGGGCTACATCGTGCTGGTGCCTTCCTGTTGACGGGCGAAAACGACCGTCCATCAACTGGGAGAGTGGAACCGGTCCAGGGTTGTCTAAATAACCCAAGCCGTTTGGTATGGACCACCCTGACGAGTTTAACGGCTCCGTTGACCGCCCTAAGGTCTCGTAAGGAAACCAAAGAGAAAGTGATTTAAGCTAAATGATCTAAACTAAGTG
>JASDQU010187336.1:0-10012 GCA_032191745.1 Picea mariana | reverse complement strand
TAACACATTCATCAAAGACATATATGTAAAAATGACATGAAGCATGAAATACAGAGGAAAAACAAATAATCAATCTTGATGAAATATGGAGTCTTCAATTCGGTTTGTATTAATCATGTCTTAAAAGAACTTTCTCTATTACAATCTACCACCGGCAAAAAGCCTGTTCTATTACAATATTTTCTTTATTTAAACAAACTTTTGAACATCTAGAATTTCGATCATTCTAGAAAACTATCAGTTACAAATGGAAAATTGGAGCGTTTCATCTTCTCATCTTTGTATTCCCTCATAAGGATGGAGCACATTCCTTTCTCTTCCCTTGCGGCTCTAGAAATAGAACAGGTTGACATCTATCATTATTTAGCACTAGAAACCTTCCCCTTCGCCTGCTCGATGCAAATGACACACCTCTCCATCAACTAGACTATCAACCTGGAAGGCTCTGCTTGGTTTCTTTCTTCAAAGGTGTAACAACTCTTTGCTAGTTGTGGCAACCTTTTCCCTACTTGTTGGTCTTCCATGATCATAGAGCATAATTGTAAACTTGGTTGCACTATCCATTTGTCCACTTGGGCCATATTGACCTGTCTTATCTGGGATATCTCTGCTTGCACTTTCTCCATGTTTTCTTTGATGTCCAGCAAGTGCTTATCTATATTGATTTTTCCCAATGTCCCAGCACTGCTTTCCTTATCAAGGTCTAGCAAACTTTTACTTATCAAATAGAACATTTCGTCACAAGAATTCATCACTTCATTAGCTCTCCCCTTTCTTTCTGATATATTCTTCTCTGAGGCCTTCAACAAGATATTCTCTCTAGTTTGTTATGAAATGGATAATTTGGAGCTGTCAACCATCTCTATCTTCGTCGTAGCTATAACAGCGTCTTGGAATGCAACTCGAGCTTCCCCGACTTTTTTTTCCCTCAAGGCAATACTTTCTAACTCTTGATCTATCATCTGAAAGTGGTTCTGAATGGTTCCTACCTTTATAAGCAAGTCTTGTTGAGCCATTAATACCTTCTGTCAGATTTCGGTAGCTTGGGATCTGAAAATTTTTATGTCTAAAACCTGACTCTTCGCAACATCCAACTTGGATTGTAATTCTATAATTTGTTTTCCCTGCTAGCTTACCTGCGTTTCACTGATTTGTGCCAACTAGCACACTTGTTCAAGGTCGGATCTAAGTTTTTGTATCTCCTGCAGATCAGCTATTCAAGCTTGCTCGAGGCTTTTCCTCACCTCATCCTTGGTATTTTCTTCAGAAGTAGCCACTTTAGCTTCCAATTTACTAATTAGGAGCTTCTTTCATTTCAACTAGGCCTTCAAAGTCTCAACTGAGTACTGATTGGTTGTAGCATAAGCCCCTAATGTCTCAGCTATCTCGTCTGTGAATTCTTCCTCTTTCATGGCCTTCCCATCTATCATGATTTTAAATTTTTTAGCCATTACACCCTCTTTTTGATATAATTCTTGCCTCACCACAGCCTTCCTTTTTTTATCAAAGAAAAACTCGTTAGGAGGCAGCTCCTCTACGGAAATGGGTGTCATTTCTTCATTGAAAATCCACCTCGCATTAGGATTCCCCTTTGTGAACTGTAAGGGTGTGATAATAACAATCGGACAGTCAATTTCCTTGGACGGTTGTTTCGGGGTAACCTCTGTGACCGACTTGTTTGACATGAGTGATAGTGAGTTGTCCAATGCTTGCGAGGTTATTTCTGCTTGGACTTGGGCCTGCTTGCTTAGCGTACCCTTTTTGGTGTTTCCTTCCTATTTGTGGGGGACTTTGGTTCCTTTCCCTGAGGTTCCAGCCTCCCCTATTTTCCCTTGGTTCTTCTCCCTGTTAGGACTCGATTCCTCTGCACCTTTGACTTCTGTCTACTTTCTAACTTGAAGCTTTGGGACTTCACCCTGTAAAATCTAAGGGAGACAACTCCATCAACGCTTCTGGAATTTCAAAAAATCAGCCATATCTCTAGGTGGCAAGGCTTGAATCTGACTTAGGACCTCAAGGAAGGACCTTTCACCCGATAATATCTCATCATGAGGAGAATCCTTATGTTCATATCTCTTCAGACCGCAACTCGCCAAGTGATTGCTCACAACCCTACTAGGGTCATGTTTCTTGAACTCAATATCCACCAGCTTCATTTCTTCTAAATCTGTAGCCTTGGCTTTGGCGTGGCCAAAATCTAACAAGGAATATGCACCAATATGAATAGGGAAGGGCGGTGATACCTTTTTTGATACTCCTTTGATCTCTTTGTTGATTCTTCCAAGCAGAGTCTGTCTGGCGATCTCGTGACACAATAGATTATCTAGAAAGAATAGTGGTAGAGCATATGGAAGAACAGAGGTGTCAAAAACCCTGATATATGAAAATTCTGCCTCTAGATACCAATCTACCATGCTACTTAGGTTGGTCACGATGCTATCTAAAATCCTGGGAGGTGGCTAGCCAAAGATGGCGACATGCAATGGAACCATTACCCAGTTGAAGATATCGTAGATGAATTCTTTGGTCTTATCCTCCCAAAGCTTCGAGTGGTAGACATGAATAGGCTCTTCATTAGATGGAGCCTAGCTCTAGTTCATTAGTGGGAAGGGTGTCATGAAGTAGATGGTATCCATGATGTAAGCAGACATAAAGAATGAAGCTGCTTTCTTACTCGCTCTCTGTGCTCGATTCGGTAATTTGACTGGTCAGACTGTCAGACAACAGTTTGGCCCAATCAAAGGAGAAACCCTCAGCGACTGTATGAATGAGTGGCACCCATGGGAGGAAACAATGGGTAGTGTCTTCCTTCCCATACAACCTTCAGGTCATCATCGCTATGTACTTGAACTGTGGCTCCAAGGAAGAGATTGAATAGATCCCATTAGTGTTAGCTCTAAATGTCGTGGGGTGTGAGACCCAATCTTTGATCAGATCGGATAAACTTTTTGCATATTTCTCATACTCCTTCTTCTTGAAACCTTCTAGAAATTTGGCATTGTGATTAAGGTTCAGCGTGGGTGACAATTTATACATTGCCCACAAATGTTCTGGCCTGAAAGTACCAATCGTCACCTTTTGTTTGTTGATAATCGTCCTGGTCGGGATGTCCACATGGTCCAGCACCCACTTGATCATATCAAAATAGGGAAGAAGCTTGAGCCTTGCCACTATTTTTTGAATCTCTTCTTGAGCGACGATTTTGTATTTGGCTGATAAATCATCCTTCTCGTTGCTGCTAGAATCATCCGAACAATTTATTGACTCGTATTACAGAATGTTAGAAACATATGACCATGTCTTGATAGAATTAATACTTCAGGGCGAGGTATTAGAAAAAACATCTGAACCCTGACCTGAACTCTCGACATTTGACTTGGGCACTTTTTGTGGAGCCATGATAGAGAAACCTGCAACTGGACCACCTGTCGAAAAAATTGAAAAACACAAACAGCGGTTATCCTGGAAAAATGGCTTTGCTCGCAAATAGAAATGAGAACTGAAATAATGAAGGAACAACTCTTTATCTTGGTCATTTAAACCCCTGGTGTCCTTTCCAATAGAACGTTCAAATTGCTTAATAGAAATATTTAGAAGTAAAAATGAGAGCCTACTATCTGTCACCTCACTGCAATTCAAATAAATGCCATAAATGCTTGACGAGTCATAACACGAAAAAACACAAAAACATTTAAAACTTACTCTGTAGACGGTGCATGTTAAAGGTTGTTTAATGCGTTGATTAATCCAGTTTAGTTCCTTTAATTAAGTGTGTTTTAGTCTTTAATCCCCTTTTTTCGGTGTTCACCGTATCAGAAGATTTCACTCCTAGAATTTGAGCCCCCAAAACCCGAAATCATGATGATGTGATTTAGTTGATTACTCATGATCTAACTTAAGCTCCTAATTAACCCATGCTTAATTAATGAATATCGCGACTTCATGACTCGGATCTACAAAGGTACTTCTTTTTCGGGGAGCAATCACCGAGTCGCGAAATCATGATAGTACTTAACTAAGGTTTAAAGTAAGTTACTACTGATACTAACCTGGGTAAACTTTAAAACTTTTATTGCCACTTCGCGTGTCGGGATACTAAGGATAGTGGGTAGCATCGTGAAATGAGAGAAATCCTGAAACTAGTTTTTTGGGCTTAAATATAACATCTCACTTATTTAGAAGAAGGCAGCTCCAACATAGGCTCCAACTAGGGATCTCACCTCCTCGCGGGATGAGAAGAACAGTAGACCGAGTGCCTGTATGAGTAAATGGAGTCATTAGTTTGATTCTGAGAAACTAGTTGGGAAAGAGGGTACATAGAGAACCTTGAGGTTTCAAACTTAATTCTGGAAATCTTTCAAACCCGAAACACTTTCTAAGCTCAGTTGCGGTCCACCGTAACTTTCCCTTCCTCAACACTAAAATCGGGTCTGCTCAATATGGTCCAAACAAATCTTAGGAATTTCAACGGGTCTTGTGGGTTTTGGCTTGCATTAAAATGAAGTAAAATCCATGCTTTTAATCAAGGAGACCTGTAATGAACCTGAGATGTAGATCCAGTTTCAAGAAAGCTAATTACCAGATCATAGTATGATTTATGTATGATAGCCTTACAGATATCTTAGACATTGCTTCACTGCCAAGGAGCCTGTTCAGTACCCCGGTGAAGTTATCTAGTCCCCTTTATTGAATTTCCTTTCACCACTTCAAAGGGTAATTATGCATTTAAATGATGAGATGAGGGTAATCATTTTATGAATTTCCTTTCATCATCTCTTTGGACTAGATGGGGGCAATCAATTATGAATTTCCTTTCACCATCTATCTTATATTTTATTTTTGGAAAATGAAGTGGGGGAAATCAATTTGTATAAATAATACCAGGGGTGATATCTGTGTAAAATTCACAACAGAGGCATGTCAACTTGCTTTGAGTGCTCTGGAACAACTTTCTCTTAACCTTCACAATGCCCTAGTCCGCAGGAAAAATGGGGGAATTCATTTCCAAGGATTTTCTTTCGAGCAAGACTTAACCATTTGAAAACTGTTAAAAGACTTAAGAGAGTTAGGATCCGCCTATGCATGGCCTTGTTCAGTAGGGGACAGAGAAGCTGTGAAGACTAGCTCACTCCCGGAGACATTCGCTAGTTTCCCAAATGGAAGCAGAATCTCTTTTCCTCTGTGACTGGTATGGGCAGGTGTCATAGCTTAAGGAGAAAGGACCAAGGGTGAAAAAAGGGAAAGATAGAAGTCTATGGGCCCCCAAAAACCAGATGTTATCATGCAATCCCAACTCAGGTGAATACGTCATACTTGTGAGACCACTACTATGTTTAATTGATATTCGTTTGAAAACCCATATACTTTGGAAATTCATCCCTTTGCCTTACCACTTCATTTTCTTCTCGAAAAATATTCTTTGTCACCCGTTTTGGGTGGGTCAATTCCTAGATACCTGACTATCCCTTTCTCCTTTAGCAGTTTGGGCTATAATTTAGAGGCCTGTATGAAGCAACACGAAGAGTATTAGGTCTTTAGGATTTATGGGATTCTAGGTGTCAAAAATTATGTCTCTAATTCTAGGAAATCAACAACCTATTTTATTTGCAATGAAGGTGAACTTACCAAAAGTTTATAAAAAAAAAAAAGGGAAACACAAACTGGTATATACAATGGATATTTGGGACTCATTTATTGCATATAGTGCTTTAAATAACGCCCGTTGACGGGGGCGTTGAGAGTTTTACCATCCAAATTCTCTAACATAAATGAATTCTTACCTTCATAAGTTGAGACTATGAACAGTCCGTACCAGATATGATCAAATTTACCATGTTTTGTCGAATCTTCCCTCATAGCATCCCATTTCAAAACCAAATCGTTGGGGAGGAAATCCTTGTTTTTGGCTTTATGATCAAGCAATGCTTTCATGTTGTCCTGGTATTTTTGCATCTTTGCGTCCACCTCAGTCCTACGTTGTTGGACTTCAATCATCTAATTTATTCTTCTTGTGATGTGGTTTGGCTCTTCTTTCTCATCTTGCCAGAGCTTCATTACGGGGAGGGCCATATTTATAGGTAATACAACATCAGTCCCATAAACCATTTGGAAAGGGGAAATACCAATGGATTTCTTCGTACCTATCTAATTTTCCCACAAAGCATACCTTAAGTGTACATGCCAAGATCTTTGATTTTCACTCAGCACCTTCTTAATTATGGTAATTAAACTTTTATTTGCTGATTCGGCTAACCCATTACCTTGAGGGTAATATGTTGTGGAGTGGCCCAATATGATGTTATATTTTTGGAAAAAGTTAACCATTTCCATAGACTTGAATGTCTGGACATTATCTGTTACTATTTTTTGGGGACAACCAAATCTAGACAGTATGCTCTCTTCCAAGAAATCTATCACCATTGAATCGATCGTCTTCGTAGTAGGAATAGCCTCCACCCATTTGGTCAAATAATCTGTGGTGGTGAGAATCCATTTGTGTTGAGCGTTGGAATGTGGATTGATTTCCCCTATAAAATCTAACCCCCATTTTTGAAAAGGGGCTTCGGTTTTGACAGGAACCATAGGTAACGTTGGGAGATTTTGTTTTCCAGCAAACAACTGGCAAGGGTTACAGGCTCTGACTTTGATGTTGACATCCGAGAAAATTTTAGGCCAATAATATCCTACCCTCAGGATTTTATAAGCAGATGGCCTCCAGGCGTGATGCCCCCCACACACTCCTTCATGGAATTCGTTTATGACCCCCTATGTTTCTTATTCTACCAAACAAACTAGTAGGAAGACTAAGGGGTCCTTCCAGTATAGTTGACTTTCGGATATACAGTACTTCACCGCATGCAGTTTCAGTGTCCTGCCTTTGGTTGGAGGTATATCGCTAGGGCATTTCAGGGTCAATAGGTAGGACACTATATCTTTATACCAATCTGAAAGGGAAAACTTCTTTTTGATTCTGGAGATAGCCATTTGTTCGCCAGGCTCATTTACATCCCCATGTCCTTCATATCCTTGCAGGTTATTTATTTCGAGTGTTATGAAATTTGATTCCACCAAGATCTTAGCCAGACCTTGTCCTTTTACTAGTTTCGTTGGTTTTACCTCTAGGTCAAACTCTTGGATTTTAGCGAGCCACCGACCCCTTTTTCCATCACTGTCAGGCTGAACCAATATATCTTTCACGGAACTGGTGGGAACGTATGCAATTACCTTGGAGTGAAGCACGTAAGTTCTAAAAGCCTTCAAAGCCTTAACCATAGCATATGCTTGTTTCTCTATTATATTGTATCTGAGTTCAACATCTCTGAGACTTTTGCTAAAAAAATCTATTGGTTGCTCAAAACCCTCTTCATTCTTCTAGAGAAGTACTGCCACCACTGTGCGTTCGGAGGTGAACGAGAAAATCAGGAAATCCTTTAGGTAATTAGGGCTTGCCAGTATGGGCACTTTGTTGATCGCTTTCTTGATGCGTGCAAATGATGCTTTAGCCTCTGACATCCATTTCACTTCAATGTTCTTCTTTAGCATACCTGTGATCAATTTCACGATTTCAGCAAAGTTTGAGACAAATCTTCTCAAAAAGTTTATTTTTCCTAAAAATGACTAAATCTCCTTTATATTTCTATGAATATTTATGGTGTCTATAGCTTCCACCCTTTAAGGGTCGATTTTAATTTAATCCTGAGACACAACGTGGCCCAAGAGTTTACCTTCTTGCATCGTGAAGTGAGACTTCTTGGGGTTTAAAGACAAACCAAATTTTCGGCATTTTTCAAATGTTTGTTTTAGGTGTAATAGATGGTCTTCGTCATATTTAAAGAAGACAGTCAGGTCGTCGAGGTAGATAACCATGAATTTATCTCTTTCATTGATGAAGGCGATATCCATAGCGTGTTGGAAGGTAGCACCTGCATTCATGAGACCAAAAGGCATTTTGTCATACATGAACGTGCCCCAAGGGGTGGTGAAAGTTTTTTCTTCTTTATCATGCTCATTGAGATCAATTTGATTGTAACTGGAAAACCCATCGATCATTGACATCCTATTTGCGCCGACTACTTTTTCCAAAACGTAATCCATTTTGGGCAGAGGATAGTTATCTTTGAGAGAGAACCTGTTTAGATTTCTAAAGTCAATGCACAATCTGATCTCCCCGCTTTTCTTCCTAACTGAGACTAAGTTCACCACCCAGTCAGAGTACCTGAAAGGTACAATTATTTTTGTGTCTAACAGCTTTTTCACTTCTGTTTTGACCACAGGTAGTAAAATGGGGTTGATTTGTCTGATCTTTTGTCTAAAGGGTTTAACACCAGGTTTCAAAGGTATCTTGTGCTTGATCACAAAGATATCATAGGTTCTGAGCTCATCGTAAGACCATGCAAAGACATCTTTATATCACCTGATTAAGTCCTTATACTTTTTTTTTATCTCAAGAGGAAGGTACTTTGATAACTTTATTATTCTAGGATCTCTGGTGGTGCCCACGTCACAGTCTTCGACCTCCTCCAGTTGGGGCTACAAGGTGGACTTCATAGGCATATCGTTTTAATCAAACAACCTTTCCAGAGGCATCAAGCCCTTAGGGATCTGATTACTTTTTAACACTAGAATACGATGATTTGCAATTTTTTCTTGGAACTCATGAGGCTCCTCCCCTTCCTACATAATCCAGGTATGATCATTTTGGTTTTCCTGGTCAATGTGGGTTTCAGAGAAATCACCCACCATTTTTAGTAACTTTCCAATCTGTTCGTCATCTTTGAAGATGTGCTAGTGCTGTATGTTTTTTGGTATGGATAGGATGTACCTTACCTCTATGTGGTATTTTAATTTGAAAGCGGTAGGGGGTGCAAAAGTCGAAGCTGCTTTGGCCAGTGAATCGACTTATTGGTTTTCGGCGCGTGGGATGAAATGAACCTTTACCGATGAAAATAAATTTTCCATTAGATCCAAGGCACAATTTTTGTAGGACCTCAGTCTTGGGTGCTTGGCCAGATATTGTTGATTTACCTACTTCACAATTAGTTCAACATCTCCATAGACCTCTAAGTTCCTTATGTTCAGCTTCTTGGTAGCTTCCAGACCCAGGATCAGAGATTCATATTCACAAACATTGTTTGTGCAGTCTACATCCCACTGTAGCCTGTAAGAGAAGGGAGCGATGAATTCATTTTCAGGTGCTACGAAAAGCACTCCTGCACCTGCCCCTTCGCATGATGAAGCACCATCAAAGAACATTTTCCAAATTCCAGTGTTGTACAAATTTTTAGTTGTTTTATCGGTTTTGATTTCATCGATGTCACTTTCTTCTGTACAATTATCTTCAGTATTGTCGAAGGATAGAATACAATTTCCTAGGTCTTGATCGGCGATGTAAATAGGGTAATTGTTAATATTTTGTGGATTACTTACTGTATATGCCTATTGTGTTTCCCTGTATAACCGTGTGAATTGTCCACCAAAAATAGGGACTGTGGTGTAGGTTATATCTAGCTAAAGGGATCCCCCGAGCTTGGCTCCCCAAGATCTAGATAATAGTAAACCATAATTCAGTAGTATATCGGCAACAACTACTTCCATTAGGACATTTTTCACTGGAATCTGGGCGAGGGTGACTACTAAATCTTTAATCATGCCCATGCACTTAACTCTCCTTGAATCGAACGAGTAAATATCTCCATAGGGTCTAGTGATTTCGAGGCATAGTCTATCCATAATAGATTTGGGCATTACGTTATGAGAGGCCGCAGAGTCCAACATGCAATTATGCAACAACTGATCATGCACCTTCAGGGTAATATAGAAAGGCGTGACAGTATCTCTGGCACCTGCAAAATGTGGACCAAAAGTGATATTAGGCTTGTCATCTTCCAGATTTATTATGTCGGACTGACTCTCCAGATCTAAAAAAATTATCATCTTGGTTATTTGTTTTCGATACACGGGATTCTTCTCCAACTCTACCAAACGTATCGGTATCTTGATATTTTTTATCTTT
>JASDQU010187335.1:2190-13230 GCA_032191745.1 Picea mariana | reverse complement strand
CCATCATTCGATACAAAATAATAATTAATAATTTATTAAACTAGATTTTATTAAACAAATACTTAATCATTAAATTAATTAATTAGTTAATTAAACCAACTCACATTCAATAAATAGTTAACGAGGACAATTAATTAATTAAATTAATATACATTAAACAATTAATTAAACCATGACAATTGATTAAATACTTAGGGTTGTTACATGATACTATGTATTTTAAACATTTCCCCCTTTTTGTTTTAATCTAAATGAGTTTTATTTTTTATTTTTTTTTATAACAGTTTTAAATTTTAATAGGATACTTGGGGAAGAGAAGAGGAGGTAAGTCTGAAATAACATAAAGGAGATCAAGAGCATTGTGGGTGTTGTGGTTGCAAGGAAAGTGTTTTTTATAATGGTAGTGATGACAATAACCATTGTGGATTCAAATTTGTGTATGATATTGATAAAGAACTAGTAGAAAATTCACATTGTGAAGCGAGCATTATTGCACAACACTCATAGAGGAGGAAATTGGCAGGGTTAGCTGTCATACTTAATTGTTCAAGAAGAAATGTATTTTCTTTGTTTGGAATATGGATTGCATCCTTTCAAACATTTAATATCTCTTTCTATCTCGATATAAGTTATTTTATGTTCAAGCTTCATAGATTGTATTTGAGGTAAGCTCAATGACATATCTAGCTTCTTGAAGAAAGTTCACAATGGGAGAAGGAAAATTAATTTCTTAGTTCCTTTTCTAAATAAGAAATTTTGTGTAGCCCTCCTTTCAAGTAGAGGATGCATCCTAGCTATGTTTTTCAACTTATTTGGTAATATTATAGACACATTCAAAAAACATATTTAATGTATTTTTTTTGATGAATTGCTAATATGCATTCCTATGAAAAGGGTGTTCGATTTAGTATTTCCAATTGGCCTTCATGGACTATTTTTTTTTCACATTCCAATTGATATGATTGCCATTGAGAATCACATATCTCCTTGTGCCATGGAAGATATGTGTAACCTTGAAAACCTATGTATTAGTCTCATTCTATGAAATCACTTTACTATTTTCTTAGAGTAGTTTACACAAACATGGTGGTCCTTTTTGGCCCTAGCGTTCGAGCCTAAGATATGATACCAAATGTAACACCTAACCAAGGGATGATACTAAGTAATATATGATAGTTTAAAACACATGAATTAAGTTTAAACAATTTTTTTTGTTTTCATGGATGGAATAACCTACAACATATTCATAACCATTTTTCAATTTTTTCAATGCTAAATATTCCAAATTTGAATCCAAATATACAAATATAAATAAGAGGATGAGATAAATAAGAAGTTAACTTTACAATTAAATTATTTAAATAAAAAGACAACAAAATATACCAAGTAAAATACCTCCTCCCTAGTATGTTGAAGATGACCATTTGCAATGTAGTCCAAATGTAACACCTCCTCCCTATTATGTCGAAGATGACCATTTACAATGTAGTCCAAAAGTAACACCTCCTCCCTAGTATGTCGAAGATGACCATTTGCAATGTAGTCATGCCAATAGTAGGAAGATGCCTCTAAGCATTTCCTCTTTCCACTTTCCCAGAGGGAAACAACGAAATCCTCCCAGCCAACTAGGATCCTAACCGACTTCCTAGCTCCAAGAAACCTTTCAATTTCTTGGCCCTCCATGCCCGTGACTCCAAGAAAAAAAAATCACATATGCTGAAAGAAAAATATCTTAAGAATATATCTTCCAAGAATTTTCTAACCTCTCAACATGCCCCAACCTCTCAATCTCCTCTCCTATTTATCAGGTTTCCATTTCTCCTTCTCCGAGGGTCCTCAACCACCCTCATTATTAGCCATCAACCTCCCTTATCTATATTTTTGGGAAAATTTTAAAATAAAACTAAAATATAAATGACTTCATATAAAACAATAATAAATAAAATGCAAATTCTTTCTTCTCATGCTAGCTAATAAATGAAATTTGACATTTTTTTCCAAAATGCACATGACAACCCACCATGCTCATTTAATTCATCATACCAACCATCAATCAAGTCAAATAAGGTATTGAATGATCTAGATATTGTATGCAATATCATTTACATATTCATTAAATCATTCAATTAAATAGTTAATAATATAATTCAATAATTAATACATTAATTAATTGTACTTATGTACATGTGTAGAGTATGTGTGCATAGCTAATGGACACATATCTCATGGATGTACTAATGATAAACAATGACTGCCTCTAGCGCATAGTTCCTATATGATCACACCAAGGCATGCATGGCAACCGATCAAATAAATGCATCATTTAGTAATCTTAATGAAAAAAATTACAATAATTCATCAATAACCCATTATGACACTTAAAATATCAAAAGGGAATCAAAATAGGGTTTTAAACATGGCAGGAACCAAATGAGTAAACAATAGTGGCATATATAATCCCTAATCAGTAATCTCAACTATCATCGAAGCATCATTCCATTCTAACCTACTTCCATCTTCCATCATATCCTTTCCTCTGCTAGACTAACCTGGAGCATCAACTATATTGACCTAACTCTAGATAGAACATGTATGAGGAAGTGTCATACATCTTGACCAATATTCCCCAGCAGGCAACTAGAAGTTGCCATCACACATCTAGGGGAGCGTGACTTCACACAACCCTCCCACAAATCTAGGTTTCAGAGGATAAACAGTGGGAAATACCTCCACCCCTCCTCATAGTACTAGCATCAACACCCTACATCAAGCCATATTGTGAAAATATTGTTCTTAGAGTCACTTCCTAAGACAACCACTCTGGGCAAGTTGTGGGTCCTTTCAAAACCACACTTACGACATATCATAGCAATATTTTGAAACATAAATTAATTAATAAGTACAAATTGTATCATATGATATCTTCTTGATGTCTATGAAATCCAAGTTACCTCAACACTATAGTCATTTGGCTATCACATAGTTCATCAACCTGTAGGTTAGTTCACCAATAACTCATATCCATGTATATAAATCACAATTCCATATAAGAATCCATATATGTATTGATGTTAATTAAGAAAAGTGTTTTTATTTTTATCATTCCTTGCATCTGTTATACATTTACAACATAACTTGAACTAGTATCCATATATGCAAATTCCACATTTAAATTTGCATGTTTGAACAATTCTCATAACTATCATCCTTATGAACATATAAAAAATAAATATCACTATGCAACACATAAATAAGTCTAGGTATACACATCTCAAATGTTTATACTCGTCTAACTAAGTCCAATTAGTTACTAAGGAATGAATTACCAAGATGAGTAAAATAAAAGTTCTATCTATATAAGGTCAAAATATGGGGTGTTACAAACTTCTCCTTCATAGCATCTCCTTAACCAGTGTGAAGAACACTTTTAAGTGGGAATGAAAGAAACCAAAAGGTTTCAACACATTGAAGGGGAAGATCAATACTGCATCAGTATTAGCATTGTCAAATCTTCAGCAACCTTTTGAGATCTAGACATATGTCAGCGGATATGCCATGGATGCAGTTTTAATACAATATCATAAGCCTATCTGTTACCACTCTAAAACTTTAAACCAAGCTGTTGTTAACTATCCTACATCTGATAAAGAGTTGTATGCATTAGTCGAAAGTGTAAAGAAATGGAAGAACTACTTGTTAGGGAAGGAAAACATCATACATACAAATCACCAACCCTTACCATATCTTCAATATTAGACCAAATTGAAACAATCTTAACACTACAGGTGGATGGGTTTTATACAACAGTTTCATGTGGTAATCAAGTACAAAAAGGGGACAAGTAACAAGGTAGTTGATATGCTTTCTAGACCTCTTATTGTTTCTTCTATTATTTTGAATAATGCTTCTTTATCTCATGATAGATATATAGAACAATATGTCATCGATAATGATTTTAAAGAAGTATATATGAAGCTAACACTTGGTGCATAGGTAGAGAACTATTGTCTGCAGGGAAAGTTACTTTACCATCTTGGAAAGCTATGTATTCCTACAAGTGAATGATTCCATGTAGTACAAGAATCTCATACTTCTCTTGTGTCTAGGAATTTTGGGGTAGGAAAAACTATGGCTCATTTGCAGAGGTTTTGTTATTGACCTCAAATGAAATCAGTTGTAACTAAATATGTAAAGGGTTGTGTGATGTGTTCTACTTGAAAGCCCACTAATAGAAAGTTGGGGCTATACTCACCACTTTTTGTTCCATCCCATCCATGGGAAAGTATATCCATGGATTTTGTAGGGGGTTTACCCATGACCAAAGGGCGTCATGATTATTTGTATGTTGTAGTGGATAGATTCAACAAGATGTGTATATTGATGCCTTGTAAAAAGCAGATCATTGCTAAACAGACTGCTAATCTCTTATTTCAACATGTTTGGGTTCACTTTGGATTACTCACATCTATCGTCTCGGATCGAGATACTCTTGGGGATTTTGGACTAGCCTGTGGAGAATGATGGACACCAAATTGAAGATGAGCATTGCTTTCCATCCATAGACCGACAAACAGACAGAGGTGGTAAACCGAACAGTGGTACTTTTGCTTCGAGGCTACTACAACAAACATCCCAAGGTATGGTATGAAAATATACCCTATGTAAAACATACATACAACCGAGCTTTACATTCATCTACTCAGAGTTCACCTTTTTAGACATGTTTTGGGTACCTTCTAAAGGTTCCTTTAGACTTGATGTACAAGAGAGATGCTGATGTAAATGAAGAACGAATAGAGGATAAAACTCACAAGTTCATCTAAAGGATTCAATAGATACACCAGGTAGTCAAGGAATAGTTGGAGAAAATTCAAGCATGGTATAAGGCTCGGCATGACAAGAACATGGTTGATCATCAGTTCCATGTTGGAGACTGGGTATGACATCACATCAACAAGAAGAGATTGAAGGGTGAAGGAAAGAAACTAGAGCCCATTCGTTATGGACCCTTCACTATCATGGAGAAAAGTGGTACCAATGCTTTTCGTTTGAATCTTCCACCTTATATGCAGATTTACTCAGTTGTGAACATTGAGAACTTGAAACTTTTTGAGCCTCCCATGAACATGGATCAAGATGAGGAAGTTTCAATACCATCAGTTGATGAGTTTGCACCTGAGTACTTGAATGATCTATAGGAATACATCATCGTGGATAGGAGGATGCAGACTTCACGTGGGGGTGATGTTAATTATCTTCAAGTAGGCTTAAAAGACACACATCTAAGCAAGGAAAAGTGGATTCATAAGAACAAAGTGAGGGGACTTTATCCTCACTTACCAGTTGATTGAGGAAATCTTTTGGTGGTCCAAAAATCTCTTAGTGGGAAGGCATGATCCAAAAAGGATCCAGAGAAGGCTAAGAATAACATAGAACTCACAGAGGCAACTCAAAACACTCAAAATGGCTCCAATAGACAGAGAAAGGGAAAAAATTCAGAGCTCCCAAAACTTAGTGAAAATGGCATGATCGTGAAAAGTGCGTCTCAAGATTACTAACAGCGCAAACAACTCGTCAAATAGAGTTATGTTTTGAAATATATTTGTGGTCAAAGATGTGGTCAAACAAGGCCAGTCAATAGGGGGACACACGATCATCCGTACTACTGACGTCAACAACTGACATGGTAGGGTGACATCATAATACGGGTTGTTGACATCAAAATTCCACGTGGAAGCACCAAAGGCTGCCACGTGTCACCCACCAATGGATTTTCCAGGGGTCCATGTGAACCAATAGAAAAGTGTCACGTGGCACCCCCAGGCGACACCACATAGCACCACCTAGGAAGCGCTACGTGTCAGTACAGAGTGACATGGAAGCAACATCAACATACATGTGTACCTATCGACGAGTGTCACATGGCCCAATCATCGTGTGACACGTGGCATCCCGAAAATGTCCAATGTTGGCTTGTGAACGAATTTTGTTTTAAAAAAATATATGGAGGGTCTGCCAAATCTGGTGGACCACGCCAATATTATCAATCGGTAGAAGTATCGATAGAGGGTATGCTATAGTAGGCAGAGAGAATATTCCAATGGATATATATACAAATCAAGGTCCAAAATGGAGTCTGGTGGGTTCGACCCCAAAACCTCTGCCTTACCCAACGCCTTTACAACTTTGCCATAACCAACACACCATTGATGCTACTAGATATATCTGCTTGGATTTATTATTTAAAAATTACAACCCGCCCGAAGCCACGTGGAGACACGACCATACCGTATGACTGCGGGCATGGATTACGAGGCATAGATTGTCATAATTGCAAGTTGCAGAGGGCACATAAACCAAGAGATAATTCATCTTGGGCCTGGGAGTGCCAGAGTCGAATTAGAGCATGGAGATAAACATTTTTAGGTAATTTGACTCCACGAATCCACTGGTGATGTCTGTTTTCTTATATGAGCATTATTTTTGCAGCTTGATTTCAGAATGAGGTATATTCATGTATTTGTCAAATTCTTTTGTTGAGTTAATGAAATTGCCTACCCATTTGAAAGCAGGACCCAGAGACGTAGTCCACCAGGGACGAACTCCATTATCAAGTTTTTGTGTTCAGATTTGATGCTTATGTCTTTTAATTTTTAAGTTTTCCCTTCTTTAATGGTGCACTTTAATTTATGCTCATTTAATACAATTCTTTACAAGTCACAATGAAAAGATCCCGGATCATCATCCCTAATTTCCATTCATGGCTATCATTGTCAGACTTCGTGCAGGCTGTTGCTAGTGAAAGAGAGAATGCATATGGTATTCTACTTGCATGACAATTTTAGCGAAAGGACCGTCACGTCCTTCCCAATTGCGAGATTACATGGCTCTTCTTCAAGCGCTGGAAAGTTTGGAATCGTCGTAGTTACCAACGATGTAATAACCAAACGACCATAAGTGAATACAAATCTTGACAATATTGTGGGTCGAGTGCAAGGAACGTACGTGAATAAAAAGCTCGTTATTGGACTTGATTTCTTCATGGTTTTCACTCTCGTCTTTCAAAATATGGAGTATAGCGACAACACTTTGGAGATCCAGTGAACCGACAGTTACGATTAGTTGTAGTGTGAGTATGGCGTGGTTGGAGGAACGGGCAAGTTCAAGTTTTCTCGTGGCTATGGGGCTGTTACCACGGAATCTGTTTCCGGACCTAATGCTTTTCTCAAATTCAACACCGCCTTTCGTATTCCTTCATAGTTGAAAGATTGTGGAAATGTTACCTTGTCTGAACTGTACTTAACCATCAGGTTCTTTCAAGTGAATAAGATCATTTTATCACAAATTACACATAGGGTTGATTGAAGTAGGATACAAGAAATATATTTCTTGTTTTTGTTGTGATGGTTTTAAGCTTATTTTTATTAGTTGTTGGTAGTATATATATATATATATTTTATTGAATATATATATATATATATGAAAATATATATCTTACTTTTTTTAATATATCCCAAATTTGAACTCTTAAATTACTTTGAATTTGTTTAAAAAATTAATCAATTATAATAAAATTTTATTATAATTAGATTAAAAAATAATAATACAATATTATTTAATACTAATAATATTATAATATTACGAAAACACTTTTTAAAAAATATTCCTAGAACACTAATCCACATATCACAAACTATGTACGCGTTACACGTAGAAGAGTATTAATCAATATAATACTTTTTCACATGATATAATGGTAATGATCGTTATAAATCAAAGTTATAAATGAAATGAAAAAAAAATATAAAAGATCGAAACTTTATCTAAATTTTAGTTGTCACTAACTATCATTACGTTAAAAAAAAAAATAAGGAATTTCAAAATCTTATCATAACCTTAACACTTTTAACAAGTAAAACTTTACCTAAAACTTACTCTTCGACCCTAAGTATTTAGGCTCTTTTTTATCTTGTTGCTTGAAGTAAAAGCTTCAATGATCAAGCAATTTGTGATAGCTTTTAAAGTAAAATCTACAATGATCGAGCAATTTGTGATAGTTCTTGGCATAAACTTTGGCCCAACCTTATTCATTGTTGTGACACCTTGATAATTCTTCTTCCTTTTGCTTAAGGTCGGTTAGAGCTGCAATCTTTCATAATAGATCAATTACATCAAGTCCATGATCACCATAAATACACTCAATGCACTTTAAATTTTTCATTTTTATAGCAACTTTTATATATTTTTTTGGTTGGTGTCAATTAGGACACTGTCAATTAGGACACTACATTAAACATTATATGACACATAATTTAATGAAAAATAGTTTTTCATTATAGGACAAGGGTAATGATTAGTAACAAGTTACTATGAGTGTATATGAAAATAATAGTGTATGTTAGGTACATTAGATTCTTCGTACTTTTAAGTTTTAACCAATAAGATAATATCAACTTATTAAGAATTCAACTTAATTTATTACATTTATACTATGGAAAGGCTAACAAAACCAAAGAATGTCCAATTAAAATTATATATATAGAGGGCCCATGTATGTAATCCCAACACCCAAAGAGGTGATACTTTGACTCACTTTGTAGCTAGTAGAAATAAACAATACCTGTTTGCTAATAAAATAATCATGTATATCTCAAAGAACTGATGGGCTAATTGGAAAGTATATGAATAAGGAAAACATTTCAATGGAACAGTCATGCAAGGAACCCTATCAATTATCTTATTGATTATTTTCACTTATTAATTAGTTTTGCATATGCATGTGATTATTAAATTCAAACATTTAGGAATAATACATGTAGGGCCAATAGAAAGCGTGTATTCTCCTAAAATCTTGAACAACATATACAATATATACATAGAGTTAAATTAGACCACATACATTCCTCATGCTAAATTTTTTTCATACTTGTTAGCTATTTTGAATTTTTTTTTAGTTAAAACCATATTTACTTTAATTGTGTGCTCATATACTTTCACATACATAGCCCATGACAACTCATTAGAGACTTATGCATAGAAACATTAATATTTATAACAATTAAAAGAGGAAAGAGCTCCTTGAAATATGACAAGGGCGATCAAAAATGTAAATTTCCAACTTGGAACACATGGTCAATGGTTTTTCTTTCAAATACCATGACAGATATTCCATGTGCCTTATCTTTGTGTCTTTATTATACATGTCATGTACTACCTAATGTAAATTTCAAACTTGAAAACACATAGCCATTGTTTTTCCTTTCAAGTGCCACAACATACATTCCATGTATCGTATCTACTTGTCTTTATTATACATTTTACCTAGTAACTGACTAACCCACTACTTTAAACAACTCTTGCAGGCTCACAATTGACACCCATTTCACAATCCCTTAACGAATCTTATAGGGTTGGAGGAAATTATAGTTAGAATTTGTTCATAAAAAATAAGTCATATAAATTAAGATGACTAATAAAATATAAAAACATTCACTTGGTTTATGCCTATTTCAAGAATCAGTAGGGGTTGCAAATAGAATATTTTTTCTAACAACTTTCCACAAGTTAAAGAATAATTCTAAATTATTATTTTTTCATTGATTCTATTAACTCAATCCATTAATGCTACATAATTCTAATGATCTTGGAATAAGACTAACTAGATTACACATACATTAGTCATCTCTTATGTTATCCCTCGAGATGTTACAGGTTGTTATTGGAACAATGTTGAGGCACCCCACGGGATAATACTCAGGATGAGTCTTAAATCCATATATGCAATAAGGTAACTATGTAATATTTTCTAAGTGTTTCTCTCTCTCTTTCTTAAAACACTCCGACCTCAAACAATCTCATCTCAATTGATAAAAACTCTCAACTTCAAGAGGCATATGTCGATGAGTGTTTCAAAAAATCTAGATTCAAAGGGGGATGAAATGGTCGATTAGAATAAAAACAAGATAAACATACATGACACTGCTAAGAATGAATCTTGTAGCTTATGGAAAAGGAAAAACATGTTGAGCAATTAAGAATCTAGTTGTTCTAAGAAATGCATACAGATCAATGAAAGCATGCTTCAAGCAGTTAATATTCTCATGCATTCAAATAAATCGAGGTACCCTCTACATATAATTTAAATGCGTAAAGAAATGGCAATAAATGGTCATCGATTCAGAAGAAATCACTTATGTGCCATGACTAAACATCATACAGTAAATATGAACATGGTGTATAATCTGTTGTCTAATATTTTTATAAGTCAGATCTAATACAAGAAAGCCAAAATTGGAGAATATGATTTACATGAACACATACACAAAAAGAAAGGGGGTTACAGACTTAAATGTAATGTAGGGGATGAATCTCCAAGTGTCTGTTTCTTTCACCATTTATATGTGCTTGAGGTTTCTTATATAACAACTTTGGTTGTAAGAACCTCTTAAATTATCTAAAGTGTCGACCTTAACAATGAGCACCTTTATTCTCTTTTATTCCTCATACTCATCTCCAAAACAAGTTCTTGAAACCACTTACAACTTCTTGAATTTGCTTACTGCTTCTTGTTTCTTGAATGGTTTCCCCCTGGTAAAATTGTAAAAATTACTTTCACTTGAAAAATTATGTTACATGAAAAGGTTGTGGGACAACTCAAAATTTTCCCACCATTATATCCATCATGTCCTTCCCTTCAAGAGTTCCTTCCATATTGTGAATGACGTTGTCATCATTTTTTTGATTGTTGGATAAAAGAAATTAAATCTACAAACATCATGAAATTCAGTAGTCGTTGGCTAAATATTAGTGAGAAATATCGACCTTTGATCTATGGCTTGATCAGATTCAATCCCACATTCATTCTGAGGTTTTCTTTGAAGTGATTTATAATGAAAAGTGATGCAAGAGAATTGCCAACACATCAAGCGAGCCAGCGTGGAAGCGGAGGACAGCTGGACAAGCCATCAGAAATTTTGAAAACACTTTGGAATTGATGCGCCAAATCTTTAATGAAGTCCTTTATGAAGGAGTGCCTTTGTA
>JASDQU010187333.1:0-20533 GCA_032191745.1 Picea mariana | reverse complement strand
CTCTGGTGTACTATGTATGTGTATGATTTCTCATTTGTTCATTGTTTATTTACTCTACAATTATTGGATGATAATGCTACACTGATATAATACTTACATTATATGGTTAAAAAGGATAAAATTTCTCTATTATTGATTCACCCCCCCTCTCAGTAATCCAATACCTCCCACGTGGGATAACATGGTATACATGTCATCACTGAGCACCTCTTAATAGATATCAATGAGTGACATTCAATGCACATAGGTGAATAGCACGAAGGATAATGAGAAGGGTGACATCCGTAGTGGTTTATAAAGAGACCACTCCTTGACACATGGACATTGGAGGATGAACGTGGATCCTACATAGGTGGTTTTCAAAACCGTCGTTCAAGCATCTGCATAACTAGAGAGTAGTACCACTCTTCGAAGAGTGGTAATCCTCCACCTAATCCACTGTTCCTTGGTTTGGTTACGTCATCTCAGGTATCAGGCCATCAAGATTCCTAGCAACTTTGGGAAAACAAAACCTTCGAGGTCCGATTGAATTTTCTCAATAGGGATCCATGGTGGAAATTTGTCCACCCTCAAATCCAACAACTTAGGTTTATCATGCCCGACATGGAGCCTATGCTTGACAAGGATCCCACACCTATATCGCGTCCAACCCCACGATGACTTGTGGGCCTACCCCAACATGCCGCATCACCATAACGTACAAAGGCTCACCCTACCATAGGTTGACACTTGTTTAATTCTCATAAACCTATTAAGTTAGGTATTCATTATCCTCTTAAAATACCACTCTTTATTGTTCATTTATTTAATCACTATTAGGCAGAATTAGTTTTCATTAATTAATTACCCCCGTAATCACATTTTTATTTGTCCTAAATTACTGGCTCGGTAAAACCAATGATTACTTTCCATTTTTATTTGGGAATCCAATATCCAGAGGTGTATTAGTGCTAATTATTATATTACCGGCCCGACATATTAACTTATAGCATAAACGTGTCACGATATAATTTAATTAATTATATTAGAATATAATTCTAATTAATTATATTTTTTTTCCACGGAAAAAAGCGTAATTATATTCATTCAGAGAGACAAAATTACATTTTGTAAGTGCCATAAAACATTGATCATCTAGAAAAACACCAAATGATTCATGGCCGCAGCCGACTGAGAAACCTCCAAAACATATAGGAGCATAAGCTTAAAAAAAAATCCATACATAAGTGAATATAAATCATATTTTTGACCACGCAATACTCAAAAAATGACCAAGCGCATAGTCTTAAAGATCTATATCATGTATATACATAGATAGTGCGATAGTGAGTTCCGAACATCGAACCATTGTATAAATCAAACATGTTCATATAAATACTGGTAGCAGATTCCACAAAGAAAAGATTCAATTTTGTTGAATGTTGCCTTCTATGAAGGGCCTATGATAGTATTCATAGAATTCTTCACTTGCCAATTCAGTGATGTGCTAGCTGCCAAAAAGGAGTTTAAGCCCATATTTTGACAAAGAGTTTGCTAGTTGATTGTGTTCCCTATATACATGAGAGAGAGAGAGTAAGCTTCAAATGTGTTCAACCATCTAAATATTTCCTCCAATATTGACAATAAAAAATGTTATGACAGATTTGTGTTTTTCCAGTCTAGTTGATAACATTCATAGAGTCGCCAAATAGTTGGATAGAACGAATCCCCTTATCCCCAACAAATTTTAAAATGATTTTTAATGACGTGTTTTCAACAAAGTTTTTTTTTCCCAGCCCCAAACCCATTTTGATTTTGAAGTAATGTGTATCAGATAAATGCAGAACCCCCCCACAATTATGTTGATCGTTCTATGATGCACCATCAAAGAAGGCCCATGGATAGGTGCGATTAATATATTCGAGGGAAATAATACAGAAAACAAGAGTATCTTTTTCCTATGGAAAGTGAGAGAGGATCAAGAGGCCCTACGATAAATGCAATCTGGAATAGAAGGTCGATCCTGAAAAACAACTTTGTTGCGGGCTAACCAAATGCCCCAACAGATAATGAGGGGGAGAGATTTTATCTTTTTGTGGGATTGATCATGAACCTAGGCATGCCAAGCCATATCGGCTGTGGGACCATCCCAGACCACAACCTAAATGAAATTTTAGCCCAGACCCTTTGGGTAAAAGGGAAATTGATGAAGAGATGGATACTATATGTGTATTCCCCTTTGCATAAGGGACACCAGCCATGGACATCAATGCAATGTTTCCTCATGTTGTCCCATATTGGATTTTTTTTATAGATATCACACCACATTATAATATTATCTTTTTGTGGGAATTTTAACTTCTAGAGTCCTCACCACCACCAACTTGGTTCCATGTGCATGATTTGGAAATTTAAAGCAATATACCCCAATTTTGGTGTATATACCCCATGGGGAGCTTTCTTCCACACCAGTTCATCATCTCTATCAGTAATCTGGATATGTCCCAAACAGAGGGACAAAGTAAATTTATTCCATAAAATAGCTTGGTTACCTACCAGACCTAAGGCTTCAAGGCCCACCCAACCTTGTTTCCAGATTGAGGTGGATCCTAGATCCGTCACGTGTGAGATAAAGTGGATATCCTACTCATGAAGTCTATCCGTTATTTCACTAGGACGGATATGATATTTTCCACTACCCAGCCATGGATAAATCCCAATCGTAATATAATTCCCCCTGCTAACAGGCTAGGACAATCCATCACCAATAACAGGGAAAGAAGAGATCACTGCTTTCCAGATAATAGAACAATGGGGATGTGATTTCTCTATTTTCTGGATCCAGTATTCAATTATATCCGATATGATATATTTATGAAATTCCACTGTGGTCCACAAGATGGTAGTTTAAATTAGTCTCCAAACTACTTTGGCTGCCAATGCTTTTGAGAAAATAAATATATTCTTCAAGCCCCAACCACCCATTTCCTTTGGGAAAACAAGGTGATCTCGCTTCACCCAAGGGTGAGTATATTGTTCTTGAGTGCCCACCATATAAAACAGAAGCATATTCTTCTGGCCTTCTTAAGAATCCCCTTTAATATCCATGCCAAGGACATCCAATAGACAAGAATGGCTTCCAGGATAGATTTGGCCAAGGTAAGTCTCCCAACTCTAGAGAGCCATCTAAAGATCCATCTTTTGAGACGTTTTTCTAGCTTTGCAAAAATCTAGCACCAATCAACTTTGCGGTAGTCATTTGGTTTAAGGTGGAATACAAAATATTTGATGCCTTATAAGAATTCAATAGTCAAGAAAGGGAAAATAAGTCTGTAGTGGGATTCAGTGGTCGCATCCATACCTTTGAAGGATAGAGTAGACTTATGAACATTGATAACCATTCCAGTAGCCCCCTAAAACAATTTGAGAATCTCTGCAATTTTTTCAACATCCCTTTGTCGCCTACTGCAGAATATGAGGATATCATCCACAAATAGTAGGTGAGTGATTCTAAGCCCTAGGAAAATCAATACACCTTGAAAATCCCCCAATCCAACATCCTAACCAATAACACGACTAATACCTTACGTGACCAGCAGGAAAAACAATGGGGAGAGGGGGAAACCTTGTCTTAAACCTCTCTAAAAATGGAAAAAAGGGGAGGTTTCCCCATTGATAAGGACTGCAAAAGATACTGAGGATAAACAGGTCATCACCCACCTGATAAAAGGAACTTCAAACCCCAAGTGAGTAAGGAGGAGTTTGATAAAGGACCAGTTGACACGGTCAAAGGCCTTAGATAAATCAATTTTCAATATTTCTCCCTAAGACTTTGTGGTCTTTAGAATGTGGAGACCCTATTGAGCTACATCAATTGCTTCATGGATCTGACGCCCCTCCATAAATTCAAACTATTCTTGCAAGATGACACCCGAGAGGATAAGCTTTAGTCTTCGAGAAATGACCTTGGACGCAATTTTGTAGAGGCAATTACATAGTGATATTGGCCTGAAGTCATCAAAGGATTGTGGCTCATCTGATTTTGGGATAAGAGCAATGAAAGTATCATTTATAGGGGCATACAATCTCCCATTTCTCCTATATTCTTCAACAACCCGAAGGAGCTCATGCCCAAGGAGATAAAAAAATACCAGATAGAATTCTACTGTCCAACCATCCAGACTGGGGATTTATCCTTATGAAAGTTGTGGAAAGTTTCCTTAAGCTCATCCATTCCTACTTCTGCAAAAATTTCTTGGTTCCCTTCCTCATCAAAAAATCTGGGGAAGAGCAATGCCAATCTAATTATCTCTGCAATATTAACTCTTGGGCCAACCCTAAAGAGGGTTTGGAAATAATTTTTCCCCAGTTGAGCTAATCCATAAAATGAAGACATAGAAGTGCCTGATTGATCCTTTAGCTGCCATATGGTGTTTGCAGTCTTCCTTCCCTTCACAAAGGCTTGGAAAAATTCAATATTCTTGTCACTTTTATTTATCAAGGTAGCCTTGATTTTTAGGTTCCATTCAAATTATTTATCTTCAAGCAGCTTTTTGTGACACACCTCTATTGCTAGGAGATTGGCCTTGGCCTCCATATAAATGTAATCTCCATCCGCAGTATGGGAAAGGATCTCAAGCCTATCTTCAATTTTCCTTAGTTCAATTTCATCCCTAGCACGCTTGGCATGTGCCCAAGGAATAACCAATTGCTTGATACATTTTAAGTTTGACACAAAGTGGATTATAATCAAGGTTTTTGAGCCTTGATAAAAAGGAACCCAATTTTACTTGACAATATTATGAAATTCTTCATCAGCTAGCCAAGTTGCATTGAATTTAAAGGGACTGGAAAGCCTCTTGGGACCCATGTTCATCTCGAGCCAAACTAGGGAGTGGTCATAAAAATCACCACATCCCACCCACTTCCTGAGCTACAAAGGGAGATCTAGAATAGATTCCAAGACTAGAAAATGATCGAGGTGTTTGGAAATTCGAGCATCCCTTGACCACCGATTTCTTCAGGTAGGGAGGAGATTTAGTGGAGAAATTTCATGTAGCCCATGTTCATTTATAAGGTGGGTGAAAATAGTGGTTTGATTGTCTGGGCGATCATTTGGGCCCCATACTTCTGCTTCCTCGAAAGAAAAATTTAAGTCCCCCCAAGGATGAGGTTCATTGTTCTGAGCATATCTTTGTTGAGTAGAGAGTCCCAATAGGGGGCCTGATCAGAATACGACCTGTAAGCATTTAGAACCCATAATTATAGACCCAAACCTTCTATTAGCATATCCACTCCCATGCAGGAATCAAAATCCCAAGAGTTTATAACTTTGACTAGTCGTGAGTTCCAACCAATCACCAACCCACCCAACCAACAATTGCATCAGATCCAACGAATTCTAGGATGGAAGTAAAGTATCCAACATCCTAGTCACTAAAGCCTCCTCCGTGAAAGTTTCTTAAAGAAAAATTACATAAGGATGATTCAACAAGATCAACCGCTTTAGGTTGAGTTTCTTCTAGGATCTCACCACTCCCCTGTAGTTGAAAGATACAATCTTCATGGGGGTACCCCAATTTGGGCTCACACTGCTCTAAGGGCCTCGAAAATTGAACGTTGACATCTAGATGCAATATCAACTAAAGAAAGGATTTGTGATTTCGAGAGATGGGAGGTTTGGCCTCTCCCCTTTTTCTGAGGATGTCCGTCAAGATTTGGACCCAAACTAGCGCCACCAGATTCCAATACAATATTCCAGTTCCGAAGATGGAATCGTATGGCTAATTATTTCGAGCCTAAGGAGGAGAGTTCATCTGATGAACAAGGGATATGAGAGCTAGGAGAGGAGGGATAAAAGAGGGATCAAGAGGCGATTAGGGTGGAGATGGATAGGGAAGAGGAAGTATCATCCCCAAATTGCAGAGTTGCAGGGAAGGGGATGTCCCTAATAAAGGGGGAGTGTCCAACTTTAGGAAATTTAATGAATGAATTAAACTATTTACAGGATCGGGAATGGAGAGATGCATACCAAGAAAAGTGCCAAGCTGATGAAGGGGGATCCTCCCTGGTAGTGGCGATTCCGTGAGACCCACATCTCGTTGATGCGATACCAAAGCAATATTGTTCTCATATGAAGTCAGTTCTTGAACGTATGCAACCTGCCTCTGACTCTGTGGCAAAGGGGACGATGAAGAAGACCCATTTTTTGAGATAGGAAGAGAGTTGGAGCCCTCATTTATGACGCACCAAGACGTTTCTGCGTCTAAACAACTGGAGAAATTCCTTCTCAGCCTCAAAATTGAAGGGGACAATCCTTAATAATGTGGCCATGTTTGTGGCAGTACCGACATCTAAATGGAAACCCTTCATAGTCCAATATTTGAGTTCTGGTGCAGCCTCTTTCCGTCATCTTAAATTTCTTTTGTAATCCCCCTCTGATGTTGAGAGATACAAGTATATGAGCCACAAAGATTCCCCTAGTATCTTTAAAGGACATATCTACGGCCAAGAATTTTCCAAGCATATTCTCGATATGTTGAAATTTTTTGAGGGACCAATAAAGTGGAGGGAGTCCAGGAAGTCAAACCCAAACTGGAATAGTGTCCATTTTTTCATTATCAACATCAAAGGTGGGTTCCCATTTTTTTAGGAGAATTGGGGAGGAGTCAATAAACCAACCACACTGAAGAGATTTTTCAGTTTGTGATACTTCAAAGAAAATAATCATAAACCACCCTTTTGATAGGCGGCTTATCCTCGGAGGAGGGTCATATGAAGAACCCTAAGATGCGACCACCCATGACTGAAGGGTTTTGAGATTGAAGTGTCAGCCATAACCTTTCCCGATGAGAGTTTTATCCTCCATTTCAATAGCCTCTGCCATCGTGATGTCTTCACCAAAAACCAGGTTAGATTATTTCGAGGTCACTAAGACACACTTGTTTTATCACCGCCTTTTTCTAGTTGATCCTTTTGGAGCGAGCCTTTCTATAGGATAAAAAACTAGAGCCATCCCCAACTCATCCAGAGTGTCGTACCATCCATTTAGGTTTGATGGGTTGAGACAGAACATTATAAAACCAACACTATGGGGTGGGGCTCTAGTGGTTAGGGGTTGGGGAAAATCTGGACTAGGGTAAATACAAGAGAGGAGGAAGTCTTGATCTAGGCCCAGGTTATCTTCAATGGAAATGCCTACAAGGGTGATGTCAAAGAGGGAACTAGGAATAGAGGGAGCCACCGGTGGCCAGGATATTTGAGGATAATCTACGAAGGGAAGGGGGGATTCCACAAAAAAATACTCTAAATTGCCAAGAGAGAAAAAACCCTGCGAGAAAACAAACCTTTCCAAAGACGAGATTTTTGCAGGGTTGGGAGAGGCATACCCATAAAAAAATCCAAGAGAAGATAGGTATACTGGTGCCGAACCTAGACCTGGAGCTCCAAATGAATTGGCTGAGGCTGAAATAGGAGAGGAAAACAAAGAAGGACCCTCCAACCAGATAGTCGAGCCGACCACAGAAGGACATGAGCCTGTGACCAGAGAGGGATAACCGCCATCTCATGATGACCATGTTAGATGTTGTGTTGGGTTCGAGGAATAATCGACAATGTCCTCATATACCGCCATAATCACCAGCCAAAAGAATCGCAGAAAATAACCTTACCGCTGGAAAAGACCTAAGCTGGAGGCACGACAAAAGCACGACTGCTGCAACCGACAGAAAAGTCGATTAGGGTTTTTTTGGGCTTGTGGTAATAAGAAAGAACACAAATCCATCTTTCCCATTTTCTAAATTAATTATATTATATTTCACATAGAGTTATTAATATTGATTAATATATTTAAATCACTGATCCCCAACGTAAAATATTTCATGCATTTTTCAACATGCACAGAACCTCCGGTGCCCAAGATCCGGTGAGGGTCCCACACGATAATACATACACACACACACACACACACACACACACACACACACACACACACACACACACACACACACATGTATATATACGATGAAAAAGGATTGGCCCTCGAGAGATGTTCCATTTCATGCACACTTCACACTTTAAAACTATCGTGGTTTGACATCTAGTGATTACAAGGTAATTAAGGAAATTAATCATGATTTTATTAACCCTGTTTAGCATGGAAAACACTGACCCTTAGGTAATCACCCAATTCACACACACTTCAAACTTAAAAACTCCCACGATCCAACATTAAGTGATTATGAGTTCATTAAATAATTAAATCATGGGTTTATTCATATTAATATTAATTATACACACACACACACACATTGAGAAAATGAAGGACATTATATTTCACGACCTTAAAATTTTTAATAATAGAAATACTTAATAAGAACTTTGAGAGTGCAGAGTGACCTGTAAAGAGCAAGATTCTCACACCTTGGAAGTTTGACAAAGATTATTTCTTTGCACGGAAGGGAAAATTTTAATCTTCCCATTTCTCACTCATAGTCTTGGAATTCATAGTTTTAATATATATGAGTTTCTAGACTTAAATATTTATTTATTAAGACATTTAGACAGTAAATTTAGGAATTTACCTGAAATTACTAGTCTTTACCTTCCATGCAAAATTTGTTCGGAAAACATATAAATGTATATATACATATATAAATTATGCAATTTATTCATTTAAAGTTCCTTTTCTAGAACGCTACATTTCTTGGACATAAAATTCTCCATGGTAAAACTATGTTTTTACCATAAATTACTGTCTTCCCTATTTTCATGCTATTTTTTGCTAATTTCAGGGAATAGTTGTCATTTTTTAGTCTTTCCCTTTTGGACAAAAATCTAGTATGTAAATTATGGTAAAATTTCCTTTCTTACCAAGTCCTAAGGAAATTTAATGAATCATAATGCACCAAATTCTTAAGTTCATTTTATTTCAAATTAGGGAAATTGATTTTTCTATTTCTTATTCTTTTCTCATTATTTAATTTTTAAATACTTTCCCTTTCTTCAACATTTGGCTTATCCTTCTAAGACTAAGAAAATATTTGAATCTCTCTCAATTATGATGCCTGGAAAATTTTCTAGAACAACACTATGTTAATACTTTGAATAACAAACAAATTACTAACAACTTCTCTTCCAGAACATAAAACAAGTAGAAATCCAACAACAAAGTATGTTTCCTAGGTATTATTTCAGATTCCATAGCCAACCAGAGAATCAGAGTGTCAATTCCACTATCTGAAATAGAGTGACAAATTCTTCAAATTACCATCACATGAATTCCCTGATATGAAATAAGCTTGTTATGGAAAAACAAGACACCTAAAACACTTATCTGATATTTAGAAATCATTGGCAATTGTTGAAGGGTGTTCCATTTTCCACCCAACCATATGCACAACTCCTCTTGGTGTATTTCAAAGTTGGCCACTCCCTAGCCAGAGTATGATGCCATGAGATGAATTCTTCTTTCTTCTTAAAAACAACAAGGGATGAGGGTTACTCTCCCACTCCCACAGAAACCTGACAACCCAATCTACAATTCACTAAGAAATGGGGCCTTCTGTGATTGCTCATGTAATCACTTAAATTCTCTACAACCCCATTTATCAGCTTTTTTTGTAGGCACTTCCAGTGGTTCCTGAACCTATTAAATTATGTTCTCTCAGTTCTCTTCAGAACTAGAGAGCTTCACTTACTATTCTTCTTCTTAATTGGTCTCTAGACCCATTCATGTGCATCCTCCCTTCTCTTCCCGTGATTTTTCTTGCCTTATACAACAAGATTTTGTGGGTCCAATTCCCCAATTCATGGGTCAGATCAGGAAACCTCCAGATGGGTACTATGCCCATCTTCTCATTGAATGTTGAGGAAGACTTCCCAACTACTATCTTGAATGGTAAATAAATTCTTTGGACCAGAGGACGGTTTTGGGTTTGAAAATTCAACAAAGTATTGTCTGGAAAGGGTCATCTCAACTAGCAATGGGTCCTCTCACCATTTCTTCTCATGGAATCATAACTTGTATAGGAAATCCCCCTCAACAATTATTCAACACTTTCCTTTTATATTAATAACAAAAATGTTTACATCACATCCTTAGCAAAGGTTCATCATCTTTCAAAATTCACACATAACAAGTCTATCGTTATTTTTGACAATAATATCGATTATATTTACAAACTGGGGAAAATAGGGGTATTACACATGGTCAGAAGAGGGTCCAACAATTGAAGGGGATGGATACCAATGTATGTTTGATGATTTATTGAAGACTTTTATGAAAATAAGAAACATAAGTTAAAGAAGTGATTGCAAATATTTTTAGGATAAAATTTATTTATATTATAAATTATTAGTTGTGCATATTTTGTTTAAATTAATGTGCATTATTGGGTATGGGTAATTGAGAGTGATGCGAGGTGGGGGAGGGGCCAAATGAGCTTCCACCTTCATGTGGTTGGCCCTGTTTAGTAGAGAATAAATTATTCTCGAAACCAAGAGGAGCTCATTAAGGTATTCCTATTATTCATTTAATGATATTTTTTTTAGAGATTATTGAATGTAATTTGACATGGAATTTTCAACATTATCATTATCAATATTGTCATCATTATTGTCATCATGATTTCCATCGTCATTTTCATTTTCATCATCAAGATCGTCAATTCCATCATCATTTTATTCCATTGTCATTATCATCATCATGATCATCATTTTCATCATCATCATCATCATTTTCATTGTGATCATCATCATTTTCATTGTCATCATCATGATCGTCAAAATTTACATATTCATCATCGTCTTCCATTTTCATCATCAACATCGTCATCAACATCATGATCAATATTTTCATCATCGTCATTGTCATGTCATCATCATTTTCATTATCATCATCAAGATCATCAATACCATTATCATTTTCTTCTTGCATTTTCACTATCATCATCACGATCATTGTCATTTTTGTCATCATTAACATGGTCATTGGTAGTGCTAGTGTCATCATCATCATTAATGTCATTGTCATCGTTATCATCATTCTCATAATGATCATCGTTGTCATCCTCATCGCCATTGTCAATATTTCCATCATCATCGATGAGTCATTTCCATTATCATTATCATCATCGCCATTGTCTTCATCGTCATTGTCATTTTCATCACCATAATCAACATTGTCGTCATTATCCTCCTCCTCCTAATATTCATCATTGTCGTCGTCGTCATCATCATCATCGTCATCATCATCATCATTGTCATGGTCATCATCATTGTCATGGTCATCATCATCATCATCATCATCGTCGTCATTGTCATCATCATTGTCGACGATGATATCCCTAAATCCTGTAACCACTTTACATCATATTAATATGACCATTTATATCATTCCCAACTCACTAACCTACAAAACCATATTATCTTAACCACTTATATCTATAACACCTAATCCCTGACCTTGGTAACTCCAAAGTTCATTAACCCATTGCACCTAATTAACCCCCATAATTGTTAACACCTAACCCTTTACCCATAAACCCTATAATCCCAACAACCTCAATATAAATTGCATTATATATAAAAATTTAATATAAATTTCATTATATATAAAATTTTATTATAAACTATATTATATATAAAACTTTATTATAAATTGTATTATATATTTGTTATATAGTACAATTTATATTATATAATATAAATTGTATAATATATATTTTTATATTATGTGGTGTTTTAATAATACATATTTTATAAAAACCACCAAAATGAAAAACCTACAACAAATTGCAAAACCAAAGAATACAACAAACAAAACCCTTTGAACATGAGAAAGACCCTGGCATCGAATCATTTTGACCGGCCCGACCCGACCCTTACTGCAAGAAACAAAACATGAGCCATGGTGAGACAAAGAGTGACAAAGGATTGACAATGAGACAAAGGAGTGACAAAGGATGCCCTAGCTCAAGTGACTGAGGAGACCCAAGACCAACAATGTCAACCAAATATGTAATTTTTTTCTAACCCTTTACAAAGGCATCATAGATAATCAATATGGATTGTACTAGAGAATTTTGGAAGATCAAGGAAAAGCCAAAATCTGTCTCATTTGAAACCTCCCATAATTCAAAACCTCTAAAACCACTGATCTAGGGTTCATGTCAAAGGTAGAGTCTAGGCCGACAACCGTCAAAATATAACTAAGAAATGAATTAGTTTAAAAGGAAAGATGAGCATTAGGCTTTCCATAAATCTTAGAGGTGTGTAAATCCTAGAAAAGACCAAGTTCACCTTCAGATTGACATTGTTTGTTAATGTACATTTAAGTAGGTTCTAATATTTTATCATTTTATGTAATCATATCAACTTCAATGTCAATGAAATTATGACATATAGAAAAACATGAATTACTAATTATAGGTCTACATTTATCCATTGATGCATTATAGAAGTTTGAATCTACCAAATTACAACAATGTTATTCCAATTACACTGGAATCATAAAGGACATTGTCCATTCGAGCCAGATCAACACAGAAAGGGATGAATTCAAATTGTCCTCCCAAATTTCTAATGAGCAGTCTTAGTGTATCATTTGCTTGAACTCATATTTGAAAACCTTGTGATGCTTGTGCCTAATAGTTACAATCTTCCCCTCATCTATGTGAATCAACTTCCAAAGGTATAGTCAATGTATATTCCATAACATATAGAATTGTGTGAATCCTAGATATCTCATGAATTAATTAATTGTTATGTATGTGTGAATTTCCATTTATTTTCTTAATGAAAAATATTTTATTTGGGTTATGTGAATATTCACACTTTTTTTCATAGTTGTATATCTTGTCTCCTCATCTTCTCTGAAATTTGAGGTTCACATTCTTTCTTTCTATTGGAAATATATAAGGTATACTCATTGATTTTCAACTTGTATGCAACCTCCCTTTATGAGATTTTTGAGTGGCTATTTTTATTGTATCTTGAAATCCATACTTGTATTGTAGATTGAAAAATAGTATCTTGTACCCCAGAGACATGACAAAATTTAACATGTGGCAGGGTGATTGTGGGAAGGCACAAACTAACTTGTAACAGGTAAAACATTGATTTTCATATGAATTATTGTTGACAATCATTCAATTAACTTGTTTATTTTTTGATCAAGATGAGAACACCATATCATGATGATTGAGGTGATGAAATATATGATTCCCTCAACTCAATTGAAATAATTAGAAAGGGTATGCGAAAGGAAAACAAATAACTCCAATTTGATAGTTGTAAGCCTATAGATCAGACCACAACAAGGATGAGAGAGTTATACTAGACTATATATCAATATGTGGTAAGCGCCACTTTTAAAATAGGTTATTTATGACATATATTGATTTATGAATTTATGTTTCGTATGTTTATTTGAGCTAAACTAAAAAAAATTATTTCTACATAAATATTTGGAACCGACACAAGATCTTGGTCATGGGGACACTGTTGGTAGCAGTGGTGCACAAACCTCACAATGCCCTGGCATGAGACACACACCTTAGAGGCTATTTTCCTCTCCATGTGTGGCTCAGACAACTGCAGCTCTTGGGGCCCATGAGACACCCTCACCGTTCACGCTAGACCATGGTGCACATGATGGTGTAGTAAATGGTGAATCTCATGAAGAAGAGTCTATGCACTGCTATCCTGGAGAAACATGTGTTCAAGCACAGGAATAGTGTTGGTAAAACTTTTGATGGATGAAAACTTGGTTCCCTTGAAGACACCACAAGTCCTAGGTAGTTATTAATGTCTTAGTTAATTCCTATTATTTAAATATTGAAACATGCATCTTTCAAATTATTTTAAATTGACTATCATACCTTTTTGTAGGAAACAACATTTTTTGTACGACCTTGCATGACAAGGCCTTACAAATTTTTGGGCCCACCATTCGCACATGGTGGAATTCCTAGAAAAAGAATTGAAAGATGAACTTATTAACCATTTGGTTGGCATGTTTGGTGATTTGTTCAGCAAACAAGATATCACCTCGAAGGTGGGTACATATTTGAAATATGTCAGAGATCAATATAGGAGTCGACTGGTAAAAAAACCTAAGTATGATCGTCCTGTCGTCATTCCCGAGAGGGAATGTAAGAATATACTGGAGGATGCAAAGGAGATTTCATTGATACATTAAAGGAATACACCACTTGGACCTGGAAGGTAAATTCCATTTTGAATTGAATATGTCGAACTTTCTTTAGTTGATCTATAGAAACAATTATGTTGTCTAAGTACATATTTAAAACTTTTTTTAGGCTCCCAGACACATCGAAATCCACCAAGGAAAGACCAGATAAACATGCACAACACAAACTTGGGCAAGGTGGTTACCTAAGATTAAAATATCGAATTATAAGTACCGAATAATTTTTCCATATTATTCATATCATCATACCATTTTTTTTTTAATTGCAGCCAATAAACAAAATTTATCGTATTATATTGTTATGAGGAAAATCTTCCTATGGCATGGGGTAAACCAAAAAAGATGAAAATGACTGCAGAAATCAACTCTAATCTCAAGTATACTATATAAACAAATATTCTAACAAGACAAGATGAATAGCCTACCTCGTCTAGACGTTCGATTAAGTCCACCGTTGAGCACTTGACCCAAAGCAGTACACCTGCAACTTGTCCTCAACAACCAACATACAAAATCATATGGTGATAATATAAAGTTAGCACATTCAATAGAATACTCCATCAATATTCATAACAAATATTCCCATGGAATAACAATTCAAATATTTGAAAGACATTAATTGGACGAGAAAAGAGTATTTATATTAAAATGTAATCAACATAAGTGTATGAATGACAAACTTCCGTGTCGGCACGGTTCGGAATCAAGAAACTAAGTCCCTTCCATATAGGACTCCACCACTTCAATCCTCCACCAAAGGAAAACTCATATAAGAGAGACAATGAGGTTCTCAATCAAGTAGGGAAGAGCTTGGGGGCTAAACAATGTGTTCAGACTTAAAAGGATAAAGGGATGCAGACTCAATATGAAATGAATAATTTCTCCAGAGTAACTTTGCTCTCAAAGTTGAATTCTTCTCCTCTTTTCCACAGCTTGGATATGGCCCATTTATAGCCTTAAAATGGAACTGAAGGGCCGATTCAGAACGTTTTCGATATGTGGAAGGTCAAGGATCATGGATCTTGTGACGTGACATGGAAACCCAACACCATTTTTTAGTTTTGGGCACAAAAACTGATGTACATGGGCTGTAATGGTGCAACCCGCGTATACACATGTTGTATAATAGTTAGGGCGTGTATATGTGGAAAAATATTATTTTTAGCTCTGGGAACTGCAAAAAGGGACTTCAAGTCTACATAGGGAAATGGAAAAAGGCCTTCTGAGAAAATTTGCATAGGGCGAGGCAAATATTGCTATAAAATATTAAATGCGGGGGGATACATTCTACAATGCCTCCACCGAAGAATACATGGAGATAAACTTCAAGTTTGGATTTCAAGTAGTGTTTGAACATCGAAAAATATTGGGGCAAACACAATCGACTGACCCTTTGTGCGAGATGGTAAGTAAAGTGACAAGACTTTAATTGTTCATTACTTGTAAGTACATATATAGACGATTTATTTATCACATCAATTAATGTGTCTATTTTTTTAAGCATGATATCAACCATGGTTCATTCGACAACAGTGCTAGACAAGAACCACATGATTCTGGTGGTGTGCAGACCCATCACGGTATGTGTATTTAAAATCAATTGTATATATTGGCGATTAGTAATAATTAGTTACAAATGGTGTACTTATAATGTTTCTTGTTTCAATGGAAAAGTATGTAGATGAGGTCGATGCTCACAGAGGAGAGGAATCGATGACAACCCAATTGATGATGTTGACTACTCCTCCAAGTAAAAAACATTGTCTTGAAATTTGTATTAATGAAATACTAATATGAATAATAATAACTGACCATGTACTTTTAACTCTTTTTGTTGTTCTAGTTGATTCCCCTGTAGTGTAGCAACATCCAATAGCACATTGTATTACTAGAAGTAGTGCAATGGTGGAGATAATAGATAGTCATGCAACATGGCCAAAAGAGGTTCCAATAACTGAAGGGGTTGAATACGATTTTATTGATGAACCATTGAAGAATTATTAAAAGGAAGAAACCGAAAACGAATTGATTGTAAATATTTTGAGGAATTTTTTTACTAATATAAATTATTAGTAGTACATTTTTTGTTTAAATTAATATGCATGATTGGGTATGGATAATTGAAAGTGATGCGAGGGAGGGGCTAATAAAATTATTCTCGAAACCAAGATGATCTCATTAAGCTATTCCTATTATCCATTTAATGATATTGTTTTTAGAGATTATTGAATGTAATTTGATGTGGCATTTTATGTTCTTCCTTAACATTGATGTTTTCCAATGTTCAATGTGTAGAAAGGCCTATTTTGAGGACTTGGCGATATAGAATGCTTGGTTGAGTTAGTGATTATTTCAATGAATATTCACAACAATATTGATAAATCGGATGGAAAGAAAAAATTGAGTTCCAATTTTAAAGTTTCTTGTACTAAGTTTGATTCCTTTCTTATTTATATGTTTTTATTTGTATCGGCTTGCTATTTTATATTGTTGACTTATATCTCTAGTCATCTTTGATATTCACATGTTTTTTTCTATCAAAATGATATAAATATAATGAGAATAATGCTCCCTTAGAATGCACTCCTGAACAAGGTAATGCCCAACACATACATCAAGAGAAATAGCCTAGGTTTTCTCCCTAAGGAGGATCCACCCACCTTGCCAACAAATTTCAAGTCAACATCTATCACTTAAGGAGATCATACTCTTTTCAATATTTCTATTCTATCTTGAGTGTATTGATTGTACCCATGTAAATGCGTATTTCCATCCCTCCGACTATGTGCATGAGTTCTTTAATATTTCTTCATATTGTGTGGACCTATCGGGAGGTTTTATTTGACACCCTCCAATAGCATTTTTACCATCCAAACCACCTCACAAATATATTTTCTAGATAGTATCATCCTTGTCAAGAACCTAGGAATAAATTACAATAGTACATTGAGGTGTTAACTTGGCTTTACATTCAACTCCCATTTCTATATCTAGAGGAGGTATTTATTGCATCACCACTTGGGAGGTATTCTTTTACACCCTCCAAGAGCATTTTTACCATCCAATCCACCTCACAATTCTACTATCCAGATGGTATCATCTCCATCAAGAACCTATGAAGACATTACAATAGTACATTGAGGTGTTCACTTGGATTTGCATTCAACTCTAGGTTCTAGATCTAGAGGAGGTATTTATTGTTAAATTTAATTCTAGTGTATTGGATTTTGTTAGATTCAAATTTTCCATGTTTGAAAGTGTTTCCCTTGACTAGGAATTGGAACATACCTTGGAAGTTGAATGTAAAGTTCAATGGTGGACTAATTTCCAAGCCTCCCAAAACCCTAACTCTCATTCCAACCCCCACACTTAGAGTGCTCCCAATAGTCCTATAGCCTTTACTCCTCATCCACATAACCCTAAATTTGTTATTCCTTCTTCTTCTAGACCTGATCAATGGTTCCACTACAATTGCACACACCTAACACTATTAAAAATATCCATGCTCTCAATTATCCATATTCATCTCAAGAACTATATATTGACTCACCCTCTTGTCTTACCAAGTCCAACATTACATCCCACACTTTGTATCGTCTAACAAATGCATAGATATTGAATTGTCTCACTTGCCTTTTCTTTTTTTAATGAAACGCAAAGAAACTTCTTCCAACTCTACCAAAATTCCTAAACCTTACACTAATAGACTACAAAGTCTCATATAGGATCTCTCAGCACCCCAAATTCATAAAACAGTCTAAAACTAATAACTATATTAATCACTATAGTTACATGCTGTAGGACATGATCACTATTTAATTCAATGGTATCATTCAGATATTCCTTTTGTCCATCCATATCAAAATCTGGGACACTAGGAGAATATTTTGTAATCTTCCCTGGCAATGAAATGTTTAGGTTTACATGAGTCTTAGCTCAACCTTGGGTGACAATGTTGACTCTTGTACCTATTCTCTATGTAGAATCATTGATTCCCATCACACATGTGGATTCAGTGGCCTCAAAGGCCCTTATTGCACCCAAATTGCACTTGGATGTTGACCCCCTCAAAGGTGAGTTTCTTACATATGTCCCTTCTTACATATATCCCATATAGGCCCCTGCAGGATGGCATATCTTCCCACAGGGGCCTGTGGGTAGAGATGCCATCATACAAGAATCTTACAGGCCTACATGAATCAACTAATTTGTTTGAAGATGAATTCCACATAATTTAGATATTCCGTTGCTAAAATATAAAGTTTACAATGCATTCAACAATGTATTAGAATCTTGAGTGAAATTATTATTTACCATCTGATAGCTTCTTTCTAACATTTGTTGAATTCTTTCTACTTGTTTGCCATGAAACATGTATTTGGTGATGTCAATTGTTTTTTAAACATGGAAAATTTTACTTCTACTATCATTTCAGTGTCACTAATTTTTTTATTCCAATCTCTTAAGAACCTGTCAATCTTGTCCAAGAATTGTTAGAGATCATCTTGCTATATCTTTCAACATGGTTCTCAAAGGTAGAGAGTGTAACATCGGTCCAGACATATGTGGGTAATGAAACTTCTTGAAATAAAAATTCATATTCAACATGTTTCCAATGTCAACATCACCTTATCTAATTAGTCAGACAAAGTAACCCAGAAGCATAGGAACCCACAACTACAAGCTCACATATAGGGTAGTGATTTCCTTATATGATTGGAGAAAAGCATGTTGTACAATATGGACAGAGTGAATCCTTCTGACCATAGTACATAGGCATAGAATTTGCTTCACCAACAATAAAAGACTTTCTGAAGTCATAATTTTTTTTTTTTTTAACATTCTACAACTTCCTCTCACATTCCTGCAGATCTTTCCTAGCCTTTATCACATGGTTTGCAGGGTGTTCACTTTCCAACAATCATCAATCAAAGTTAGCAGTTGTACTAAAGTTTCCTCCCTTGTAAAAAACACCCATGGTATTCATAAAATCCAACCTCAAATGGACTTTTTTAAGGTTGCAATTATTAAAATAGGCTACAAGCTCTTGTTGTTGAACAATATCATCCTTAACTTCCTTTCTCTTGACCTACATCTCAATGTTTCACTAAAATTCCCATTTTTTGTGGCTTTGTAAGCTAGTATAAGTTTCTCATCTAATAAAGAAATCCTAAATACCAAAGTTGATGGACCTTTGACATTTGGACTAGTAGTCTCACTCCAGAAAACCAAGTTGTCTATATCAATGTTACCAACGATTGCTTGATCACCTACAAGAGAAGATTTCCATATCTAGATTTTAATTACTGGAATACCTAGTGATGGTGTAACAAGGGACACTATGAGTTGTACTTGCAAAATTTACAGTTGTGACATCTGCAAGTAGCTCCAAATATTCTATATCCCATCCTTGCTCATCATCATCATTTCCTCTCGACTTTTCCTGGGGTTTTCACAGGGAAAAGAGGTGTCCTAGGGCATCTCCTCATGAAGGGGATGCTGGAATGTCCTAGTGGGGCCTTCAAAAAGTTTTTAATAAAATGTATTTTTCTTTTAAAATTTATACAGGAATACCCAGAAATAATAGTTTACCAGTAGCATACATTACTTAGAAGCACCAAAAGCCTAGCCTTTAAGTGAAATAAATGATGGGTATGAATTTTAGGTTCTATTTTTCATGACTTTGCAATGAGCATCTCTTTTTCCAAATACATATCCCAAAATATCCATTGCCATTTTCTTTAGGAAAATAAATGAAAATTCTGAAAGGTCTTACATTAGCATAGTGAATGGATGGCTCTAAAAGGTCTTACATCCGCATAGAAAATGGAGGGTTCTGAAAGGTATTAAACTGAGCTTCATGATCAAATGATTGATCTGAAATGTATTAACTGAACTTTGCAAGACAATGCACAATCTATATGGGGGCATGCCTAAAAAATTACTAGCATGTACAAGTGATGTTTTGTTGGTATTCATGAGTTGAGTTTCAAACTAACACATGAAATGTTTTAACACTTTCCTGTAGCTACCAATTTTCACTTTCTCATTAGCATTAACTAAGAAAAACCTATAATCATAATCATGTTGCTTCAAATTCTTAATAATATCACCCATTTATAATTATAGCAACAACCAAGGAGGTTCTTCGTAAAACGTCAAGCTCACAAGAATGTAACATGTCTCATTTATCATTGCTCTTTCCCTCCTATTTCATTTTTCTTTGATATTAGATTTGTTATATTTGATTTCAATCATATTTCCAAATAGGTTATAAGATAAAAAGGAAAACCAAAGGATATCCAAAGCCATTGTTGACCTATGTCTAAATCACCATCATCC